>OU612043.1:29870209-30038503 GCA_914767935.1 Coremacera marginata | reverse complement strand
TAAATTCAAAAATTTAAAATAACATAAAATAAATTACATACCTACACACACATACTTACTGCTAATTTTTTATTGTTGAATGTCAAATTCCACGCCAATTACATATACGGGCCATATAATGCCAGCGACTCTCCATTTTAACTCTCCACACATGGTTGTGAACTTGGCTGCACTGAACAAATTTTTTCCTTCAACAGCGTACTAACTAGCGAAAAAATTCCGATGCCTGTTCGCTGTCAAAAAACTCAGTGTACTTTTTATGGAAATTTAGTTTTCGTTTTTACAACAAATTTGCTTCTATTTGCTACAAGATGTCATCAGCATCGGTGTTTTGTGGCTGCACTGCATTGATTAACATGGCAGAGCTAGTCTTTTGGTTGGAATAAGCGAAAAAGAGAGAAGAGAATGGATAGAGAGACGAAAAGCAATCGGGTATTTTAACGGCTGGCTTCCGCACTTTATCATTTTTTTAATAAACTGACTTTAATGTAATAACTGTAAATTAAATGTTGTAGCTGTTTAAGTTTCTTTAATATTAAAGAGTTTTATATTTTAGTGGTAACACGTCTACAGTTTTCCCTTGCGCGTTCACATCAAGAAAAAACAAAACACACCGATGCTGGTGACATCTTATTGGCTTAAGGAAATACATAATCCTCTATCTATTGATAGATTGTAACGATCTACTACAGCATAGCTTCTGTTATACTTAACATTGAATTAACAAGAGTTTCTAACACAGCTTAGTGGCCTCGTGGATAGCGTATAGAACTGGTGGATCAGTTGGTTGCGGGTTCGAATTCCAAAGGGGGCAAAGTAATATTTTTATTATTTATTAATATTAAAGTATTTAATTTTCTTGTTGTAACAAACGCAAGCAATAAAAGCCATAAAATTCTAAGAAAAAATCAGTCGAAAATTTTTCAGATTTTACTCCAAGCAAATCACAGAAAGAGGAGTGAAAAGCTTCGCTTCAAAACCTTTTTCTAGATATTTTTTATTTTGGTGTCTTAACGCCACACGGGAGTACTAGTATATACAATTTATATAACTTATATTACTTATGTTATTTATATTATTTATATTATTAGTATTTTTTATGTTTATTATTTATATTATTATATTATTTATATTATTTATATTATTTATATTATTTATAATATTTATTTGATTTATTTTATTTATATTATTTATATTGTTTATATTATTTATATTATTTATATTATCAGTATTATTTATATTATTTAAATTGTTAAAATTATTTGTATTATTTTAATTATTTATATTATTTATATTATTGATATTTTTTATATTGTTTATATTATTTATAATATTAATCTTATTTATTTAATTTATATTATTTATATTACTTGTATTATTTATATTATTTATACTATTAATCTTATTTATATAGTTTATATTATTAGTATTATTTTGTGACATGGTTTTCTCGAAGGCTGAGGTAAAGCTCAGCCGCCCCAGGATCCTGTGAAAGATCCACTATCACAAATTATTTTGAAGTAAAAACACGCAGGGTTTTCAATAATTCAAATACTCCTTTTATTGAACAATTTACCAACTTATTATCTTAAATAAGCAGCCTCAGATAGGAGTCGGCATGGGTATTGGTGGGTTACGGTCTCAGTCTTTTGGTATTCGGTTGGTAATCGCTTCAGTAGCCAGCAAGTGCCTCGGTAATCGGTTGGTAAGCACTTGGGTAATCAGTTATTACCTTGGTAATCGGTTGGTCAACTCTCTGGCGCTGGCTAGTGTCTCAGTGAGTATTTGAGCACTCGGTAATCGCGTGGTAATCGCTTCAGTAGCCACTGAGTGTCTTGGTTATCGGTTGGTAAGCACTTTGGTAATGAGTAGTTGTTTCGGTAATCGGTTGGTAGCACTGCGGTAGTCGGTAGTCGCTTCAGAAACTGATAATCATTTGGTAATCGCTTCGGTAATGAGTAAGTGCCTCGGTAATCGGTTGGTAAGCACTTCGGTTATAAGTGATTGCCTCGGTAATCGGTTGGTAAGCACTTCGGTAATCAGTAGCTACCTCGGGATTTGGTTGGTGAACGCTCCGGTAATCGGTAAGTAGTTGCTAATAAAGGAACGCTCATATAAGATCTTATAATTAAATTTAATCAATTTAGCCGCAGCAGAAGCGTTGCAGCATTCGCCGGCGTCGCAGCCCCGAAGAGATCCTTATGGTCGGTCGAGGCAGTGACGCGGTAAATAATAAAAAAAACGAAAAAAGAAGAGACTAGTGACGCGGCAGCGAGTGCCTGCGTCGCTGCCCCGAGGAGGACCTCTCTGTCTATCAGGGCAGTGGCGCGGTGAGCAGTTCACCGTTGCCTCGGAGAGGACTTTGCAGTCTGCCGAGGCAACGGCAACGGCAACGGCAACGAAGCAGAGAGTTGAGCTTACCTGAGAAAGGAACGCTGCCTTCACCAATTTCGTGGTCTCCATTTACGTGACTCGTAAAGAAAACCCTTTGCGAACTATAGTCTTTTTCCCTATGCGTATGCAAATAGTTCTTGCTGGCTAAGGCCACATTGATTTTGTTGTTGCCCTTATGCCGAGTCTATTTCGGTACTGTGGTTTGTTTGTCATTTATTTTGTGTGTGTTGTGTTGTTGGTAGCCCTTGTTTGGTTAGTTGCTATGGTTGTTGCTATTTTGAGTATGTTGAATTGTTGGTAGCCTACTGGCTTGGCTAGTTGCTGTAGTTGTTGTTATTTTGTGTATGTCGTGTTGTGTGTAGCCTATCTGTGGTTGATTGTATAAAGTATTTTATTATTATCATTAATTATTACTATAATTTTGTGATATACTTAAATGTAATACGAAATATAACTTAATATATAATATGATATAGTCGATATAATATGAATTGTAAATATTGTTAAATATTACAAATTAATATAATGCCATGTTACAATTTATATTATTTATGCACTATACAATATTATTTAAATTGTTTATATTATATATATTATTTATATTATTTTTATTATTTATATTATTTATATTATTTAAATAATTTTAACCTTTTATTTTATTTATATTATTCATTTTATTGATATTATTTATATAATTTATATTATTTATATTATTAATATTATTTATTTTATTTATATAATTTATATTATTTATTTTATTTATATTATTTATATTATATATATTATTGATATTAATTAAATTATTTATATAATAAGTATTATTTATTATTTATTATTGCTTATTTATGTTACATAATTATTATTTTTATTGCTTATTAATGTTACAAGTAATTGTAAGACTAACATAGATTAACCAGCATTAGCTGCATTGGCCATCAGCTTAAAAGAAAGGTTAATATAAATTTTTTGTAAATACTTTCATTTTATGGAAATAACCGCTGCTTCACCTGCAAAAAAAAAATATAAAATACAATTAAATACAAAAATATAAAATACATAAAAATATAAAAAAAATTTAAATCTGTTAACTAAAGTATTAAGTAGTATTCTTAAATACAAAATATAAAAAAAGTTCTGTTTGTTTTGCTTAATAATTTTAAAAAAAGGTATAAATATTAAATCAATCCTTTATTTAATTTGTTTATATTATATTATTTAAACGGAAATTGTCATTTTGATATAAAAATACTTAATTTTTTTTTATTGAGATTTTCTTTAATACATCCATCATTTACAAATGTTTGAAGTAAATCAATTTTCTCCAGTTTTTCAGGAAATATTAATTTTCTCGTGATATTTTCAATAGTAAATATGGTGGGGAAGATTCGTCATGAGTGGGACACATTCATTTTTTCACTTATAAATCTTTTTCAGTTTACAATTTGAAGCAAACTATCCGAAGAGATCTTTGATTTTTGCGCCTCAAAAAAAAAAAAAAAAAAATATAATAATTTTATGAGCAGGAAACCTGAAAAATTTCCAAAAAACTGCATAAAAAAAGTAAATAAAATGCAATACACAAACTATATCTGCAGAGATTTTTGATTTTTTGGCTACAAAAAAATTTCGTCATAAATGGGACATCTGAAAAAATTTTCTGAAAAACTTCTTCATATTCGAAGAAATTTTTTATTTAAGGGCCTCAAATAAAATTTCGTTATGAGTGGGACACTTGAAAAATCTTCCAAAAACTGACTTAAATGTAGATCAAATGCAAAAAAAAAAAACTATATCCGAACTGACATTTGATTTTGTGAGTCACAAAAAATGACTTCATGAGTGGGACATCTTAAAAAGTCAAAAAAATATTTCAAAAATATAAATTGAAATAGAAATAAACCATATCAAAAGAGATTATTGACTTTCGGGCCTAAAAAAAATGTTATCATGAGTGGGACACCTGCAAAAATTTCACAATAAATATCAAGAATTTGTTTCAAATGCCATATTATTGAAATTTAATCACTTTGTACTTAGTTTTTAATAGATTTTATACTTAACTCATGTGAATCACTTGATTATCCAAAACAAAATATGCGAAACAAGGACAAAAATGTTGCCACAAATGAAAAAAAATTCCGTTTAAATCAGCACTTATAACAATTAAGCTTGATTTAGGTATTTCAAAATGAACGGTAATTTTTCTCAGTGAATTTTTATTAATTATCACCGCTTTCATTGCTTGAGGTGCATTTTCATAATTTTGGATTCGATGCTTGAAAATATTTTATATGTTTTGTGACATTTTCTCTGAAAAATCATTAAAAATTTATATTCAAGACATTCATACATGGAAAAGATGAAAAATATTGAAAACAAAAAACATTTTAGGATATGACAAAAAAAAACAAATATCCATTAAAATGCTACCTATTCACATGCATTCAGAAAAAATATGCACATAACACGTTATTAAACGATATAACGGAAGTCAGCATAAAAAAATGATTTTGGGAGTGTCCCATTCATAGTGTTAAAGCTGTCCTATTCATAACAAAAGAATGTAATTTTTGTGGCTCTCATCGCGTTTATAATGAAAATTAGCTGACCTACTAAAAATATAATCAATTCTAGGTGAATATGAAATTTTAAAAATATTTAATTTACTTCAGCTATACACAAAAAAAAAATCGTAATTTTTTTATGTAGAGTTTTTGCAAACAATAAGCAAGTTGCAAGAGCTTGCAACGAGACTGTTCCATGACAGTCGAAATTCATATATTGCCAGTATGATAAATACATTTTTACCACTGTCCCATTCATGGCTATGTCTTACTCAGGGCTACAATAGTCTAGTATGTATTCAGAATTCATTAAAATTTGGTGTATGGAATGCCTCCCTGAATTGAGTGATATAAAAATGATTCGCTTGTCCTACTGTGGGGCGTATAAACAGCATTGAATTGAAATACAGCTGAAAAACTCTAATGCGTTTAACAATTTTTGAAAATTTGAAACATTGGTTTAACAGCTATTAGAAGTCGTTTAATGAGTTATTTTATGAATGGTAGAGGTAATATATTTTGATTTCTAACGATATTTAAACACAACGGAATGACTTTTACATAAAACCAATAAAACTGTTTGAATACAAAACTTTTGTTTTATAAACTGATACCCAGTTTGTAAAAACAAAAAAAAACAAAATGAGTTCTCAAAGCCTCAACTGTTTTGAGTTGCTATAATTTCGTGTTTTTCTGCACATGAGCTAAAAAACAAAGTATTCTTTGAAAACTAATTCAGCTCCAGGTATATTAAAAGGCAAAAATAGATACAAGAGTTGACATTTTTACATTGTTGTCAGGTGACATTTTGATATTATGTTGCTTTTGTAACACGAATTTTATATTGTCTTCCTGCAAAGATTTATTGGAAGCATGCAGCTTAGTTGCTGCTTATCAAAAACCAAAAATAACTCATGCCACAACAAAGCTGCGCACAAAAAATTGCACGTAGCTTGTGTAAAGCCACAGAAATAAACACATGACACACTCTCACATACAAGTAGATACAAAATACATACACGTGGTGACACTGCAGGCACAACTTAACAAAATAGTGCATTGGTTGGCACTGCGTACTATGGAAATTCCGTAGCAAATGTGGTGCCTCAGTGAAATTCTAAGCATAACCAAAACTGCGGATTCTAATGCGGAATAATACATATTTGTGGAGTGTTGCATGTAGACGGTGTAGCTGTTGTGTTGGTAGTGTGCAACTTCATAAATCAGTGCTACTGAGTCAACGAATTTGGTGCGTATGACGTTTGATATGCTGCTGGGGAGCCAACTCAAACTGAGCTGTGTTTGTGCAAGAAAAGTAGTGAAAATTGGCAAGACAAAGGGGAGCGGCAAGGCTAAAAGAACTTTAGATGAAACAAATAGTTTTTTGTGATAATATGTTTCAATGGATGCGCATTAAGATGTTCAGCGATTCAGAAACACATTTTTATTATCTGTGGCTGCATCTATTCCACTACTAAAGACTTTTAAAATACTTCCCTCTAAGCACATTTTACTTATTTCTGCAAAGTTTATTTTAAATTTTAGCTGAAAAATAAATAATGTTTATAATGTTTAAACAGCGAAAGTAAGAAATGTGATATTTTCAAAGTTCTCTTATAGTTATAAAAATTAAAAATTATATGTATTTATTTAAATGTTTAAGTGTACCAATAAGTTCAAATTAATTTTATTTCTATGTATGTTGGTTATCTCTAACAAATAACACTGCTTAAGAATTCATTGCTTTTAATAAAGATGTGAACATTAAGTTATAAAATTTTAGTATAATATTTTCTTTCGCTGCAAATATTAATAATTCAACAATGAAAGAAACAAAAGTATCAATTAAATAAATAAAACAGACAACTATGAGACATTGGACTGAACTATTCCGAGACAATAAAAAAGATCTTCACTTAGAACAAAAGACATTTTTAGCTTTTGATCTTAAATAAATAAAAAACTCCAATGCAAGCAAAATTTGCGAAAAAGTACATCTTACGAACTTCATGGGGTGCATTATATGAGAACAGCTACAATGAAAAGTATCTATCTGCTTGTATCATAACAGGTCATTCAATAAGTCCGTAGGATAAGTATGGAAAAAACCAAACTTTGATAAAACTCGATTATATTATAGCTGCCTTCGAGAGCTATACAACGAGTATAGCGATTTTCCAACTTTTCGCTACCACTTTTATAGTACGATTTCTCTTTCTCGTCAAAATAGGTCTTAGTTTCAGCGTTTACTTCATCATTGGACGTGAATTTCTTTCCAGCAAGCATTATCTTGAGATCTGAAAACAGGAAAAAGTCGCTGGGGGCTAAATCTGGAGAGTACGGTGGGTGAGTAAGCAATTTGAAGCCCAAATCATTCAATTTTGCCATCGTCTTCATCGATTTGTGACACGGTGCATTGTCTTAGTGAAACAACACTGTTTTCTTTTGCAAATGTGGCCGTTTCTTGGCGATTTCAGCCTTCAATCGATCCAAAAGTGTACATTAATAGTCGCTGTTGATGGTGGTTGCCTTTTGGAGATAGTCGATGAACATTATTCCTTTCGCATCCCAAAATACAGACGCCATCACCTTACAAGCCGACTGTTGGGTCTTTGCTCGCTTTGGATTCGGTTCGTCGACTGCTGTTCACTCTGCTGACTGTCTTTTAGATTCTAGTGTGTAATAGTGGAGCCATGTTCCATCCATTGTCACATACCGACAATAGAATTCGATTTTATTTCGGTTTAACAGCGCGGTTTAACAATTCTTTGTTGTTTTTGGTCGACTGTGAGCTCACGCGGCAGCCACTTTGCACAGAGCTTTCGCATACCCAAATGTTCGTGTAAAATGGTAAAAACACTACCATCTGATATCTTTATAATGTCAGCTAGCTCGTGCACCTTCAATTTGCTATCGTTCATAACAAATTTGTGGATATTTTTGATGTTTTGTGGAATAACAGTCTGATTTGGGCGTCCACTGCGCTCTGCATCATTTGTGCTGGTACGACCACGTTTAAGTTCAGCAATCCACTTTTTTACCATTTGTCTCGATGGAGCAGAGTCTGGATAATATTTTTTTTTTCATCAAAAATCGCATCGCATCAATCAATTGTCAGATTGTTGTCAAATTTTTATACGTATCGTTTGAAGGTTGGTACTAAATAAAAACCATTTTAAAAAAAATCTAGAAACGTCATCTATGTATCATCCTATGGACTTTTTGAATGTACTGCTATATTTTCTTGTACATATTATTATTGTTAGGATTACGTTCATTGTACAATTGAGAGATATTTTAGATATTTGAGCTCACATAGCACAAGACAAGTCTGTAACAAATAGTACTTGAGTGTTGCAAAAAGCACCAGTCTTGAACTATTCAAAATGGAACTAGTCCAGACATAGGAATGATGCAATGCTTAGGGGTACTATTGTCTTCTAAGATTTAAAACGTGCCCTAATCTGTTTAATTGATGATTAAACCAATTAAAGATTTGTAATATTGCGTATCAGATTGAACATATTTTTAGAATAAATAAACAACTTTTAAATATACATTTTAGTATCTTTGAAAAACATTTTTTGTAGGAACTACATTTTATAGCTTAATGCTAAATATGCTGTTGAAGCAAAATAGTTTGTTACAAAAAGTTTCAGCAATAAAAAAAAAAAATGCAAGCACTGAAAACAAGAATTGAAATAGTTTGAAGGGATATATATTGATATATAAGGGATATTGATTAGTTGCCTGATTGAATGGAACACAACAATCGATACAATTAAATCGCTTAATAATAAGAAATCCTCCTCGATTAATATTATTCATGCTGCTATTCCAACTACTATAAGTTTTAAAGTTTTAAAAAGAAATGTTCCTGAAAAATGCAGTTAAAGTTAAAGGCACTTGGGAAAATTATTTCTAAATTTGCTGAAAACTTTCGAAAACTAATAATTAATTTTTATTATTTTTGGATTTTTGTATAATTTCTCAATCTTCAATTGAACAAGGTCGACGTTAAAATACCCCGCGGTCGTATTTAAGTATATAGACGTCTATTAAATATTAATGTATACTCTGTAAAAATCTGTACAAGTCGACTCAAACCTCCTTGTAGTGATCCCTGGCTAATATAAGCAGAGGGATCGCTCCGTGGACCTTAAACATGGAATGTGCGCAGGGCTTGGGTCTCACCACATTACTACTGCCCAATGAAAACTAAACCAGCCTCGAATAATAGCCCCAATTACGTTGACGACCACAGCAACCGAAAAACGAACAATTATTTACGGATATGCAGCTGGAATGTCCGGACCCTTTATAGGGAAGGTGCCATTATTCAACTGGCGAAGACCTCAAAACAATAAAAGCAGACATCACCGCCATCCAGGAAATGCGATGGAAAGGGCAAGACTACTCTAAACAAGCACACTGCGATATCTACTACAGCTGCCATGCAAAGAAGCACGAATTCGAATGTGGATTCGTCGTTAGCCGGAAACTACGCCACCTAGTTTATCGGTTCGCACCTGTCAACGAAAGATTGGTGATCCGCATCAAGGCAAAACAAAATTTTTCTTCATCAACCTTATTTGCGCGCACGCCCCGACGGATGAAAAGGGCGAAGCCGTCAAGGACGCTTTCTACGCTAATCTTGAGGACGTATACGACCATCTTCCGTTCCATGACGCCAAAATAATACTCGCCAATTTTAATGCGAAAGTCGGAAAGGAAGGCATCTTTGGCCCCACTGTCGGTCGGTTCAGTCTTCATGAGACCTCCACGAACTACGGTCTAAGGCTGATCAACTTCGCCGCGGCGCGAAACATGGTAGTTAGTAGCACCGGATTTAAGCACCTCGACATCCACAAGGCCACCTGGCTGTCCCCAGATCAAAAAACGCGAAACCAAATTGATCATGTTGTAATCGACGGAAGGCATGCCTCTAGTGTTCTAGATGTGCGTACATTTCGGGGGGTCAACATTGACTCCAACCACTATCTTGTTGCATCCAAAATCTGCATGCAATTCATGCAATGCGAAGAACATACGCACAGGATTGTAACGAAAGCTAGATGTCGCTAAGCTACAATTACAACGGACTGCCGAGGCCTACACCGCTTCACTCTTGGTCCCCCACCAACGACGTTAAGCTCCACCACCAACGACGCCGGCGGACTTTGGGCGCATATATTCTACTCCATGCGCGCTGCCGCAGAAGAAGTCATTGGTTTCCGCCACCCGCAACCTCGGAACCAATAGTACGATTAGGAGTGTTGCATCGCGACAGCAGTAAAAAACGCCGCATAAAGAAAAACGCTGCAGTCAGCTGCAACGCGAGCCGTGCGAGAAAGCTACCGCGAAAAGAGGAAGGAAGAGAGGCGCCTTTTCAAATGCAAGGGAAGAGAGCAGGAGAAGCGTGAGCGTGAGAAACTAGAGGTATACCAGGGCAACAAGGATGCACGAAAATTCTATCAACAGGCTAAACGTCTAACCTAAGGTTTGAAGCCCGGAGGATCCTCTTGTAGAGACGAAAATGGAGATCTGAATACGGATACACAGTGTGTGCTGAGATTGTGGAGACAGCACTTCTCCAATTTATTCACTGGCGACGATTCCACCAATGCCGCCCATGGAGGGCCCAGTTCAGTTGGGCCAGAGTTTTTTAATGCAAAATTGTGAAATGTCGTTCTTTGTGGTGTTTTAATTGATTTTAAAATAATTCAAAAGCAATTCATGCCAAGCTTCATTGCCAGTTAATTCAAAAGAGGACTAATAATTACATTCGAGGAGCGCATCAGAAGTACGCTGCAATGGTAGATATAATTTCATTATTACTTTCTTCATTGGACTATTTCTGCTTCCAACAGGTGATAGTTCCAGAAGCTGGAGGAACTCTGGGCTTATATGTGAGCATGCCTACCACGGAAGCAGTTTACAAAAACGGGCACGCCACCGCCTGGGTACATGAGCGAAGGTGCCGATCCAATTGATCGGAATTGTGTGGATACTGCGCCTGTTATTTAACACGAGCCAGCTTTTTGATGCTTCATTTCAAAATATGAGCTAAACAAGTGTGTCAGCGGGATCTTCCACGCTTTGCAACCATCAATCATGGTCAATGGACGTACCAATATTTTGCTTAGTGTTTCTTTTAAGTGTCAATCGCAATGAAGTGATGGAGTAGACTCGACGCTACGTAGGGAAAGGCGTGCGTCTTTACTACTGAAGTGATGAGGTGTTTGCTGAATGGTTAAGCAATGCATCAATTTCCGTACAGAGTCCAAATTGTGCAATGTTTGCTAAACAGTACCAGTTTGTAATTTGAATAACTTAAATAATAAAGAATATTTAATCGTTTCACAGGGCTTAGAGGCAGTTTATTAGTTTTAAAGTGTGTTCATCACGTCTGTCTTGCCGCTCACTGTCCTAAATAAAAAACTATGTCTTTTTGAAACAAAATGGTAGTGAAGCCTAAAGTTAATAATAATTGATGAAATAACATGGTTAAATATTTATTAACTTGTAATCTAATAAAAATTTGCAATTAAAACATGTCCAAGTCAGAGTAGTTGCCGCCTTAACATAATTCAAAGTAGTTTATCAACCACTTGTTTTTAAGTAGTATTTCAATTACTTCATATACTATAATGCAATAGAAACTATTTAGAATTGAAGTGGATCCCGCCTTAATATAATTCAAAGTACTTCATATACTAGTTTATTTTAAATTACTTTTTTAATTAGTTGTTTTTAAAAACAAGTTAGTTTGTTCCTATAGGGCAATTATAGGAAAGAAGAGAAGGAATTTATATGGTATGGTATGATATGGTTTTTCATACCAATAAAGTGTGTTTTTTTAGAGGTTTTGAATTTTCAACAATGATATCTGTCAGAGCAGTGTCAGAATTGGCACGCTTTTTTGACATTTAAGTGCAAGATACTTTGAAAAATTTGTAAAAATCATCTAGAACAGAGGCGTCCAAACTTTTTGCTGCGAGGGCCAGTTTGGTATTTAAATTCATTAGAGGGGGCCAAGCATTGTAAATATGTGAATTAAAAAACCTTATTACAAGTAAAGCAGCATTGAATTTTATTTTTTATAGTAAATTACAGATATAGCAATACTAAACAAACATGTCTAAATTATATTATTATAAAATTATTTCATGCAATTTTTAATGGGAATGGTGGAACTGGATTTTTTCCTGGAGAATTTCTTCAAAGTTGGGATTCAAATCGGAAACACCAATTATTAGCAATGATTGCAAATGATCATCCGATAAATTTGCCCTATATTTAGATTTCACATACTTCATCCTGGAAAAAGTTTGTTCGCTCATATAGGTAGTGCCATACATAGAAATAAATTTACCAGCCAATTGCTTTAAATTTGAAAACTCTTTTGCGTCCAAAAATTTGTAAAAATCGATCAAGTTTCCTTCCTTGTATTTGTTCTTGATTTGATCGCTAGCTTGAAGATCATTTATTTCCATTTGAAACTGACTTGAAACGTCGCCAACGTTGCAGTCATATGGATTTTGAAACAGCCGAATTTCCCTTGAATTTATGTCAAGATCAGAAAAACGCTTTTGAAATTCTAGTTTTAAATCCGCGATTACTTTTACTGCAAATATGGTGGGAAATCTTTCGTCAGTTTCTGTACTAAATTGTTCACAGCACGTGAAATGAGAAAAATTACATGCATTCATATGACTTTCGAGCAATATCAGCTTGGCTCTGAAAGCTTTGATTTGCTCGAATAAATCACAAATTAAGTTGTTTTTACCTTGGAGCTTTAAATTCAAGTTATTAACGTGTGTCACGACATCTGCAAAAATTGCCAACTTCCAGAGCCACTCTGCATCCGATAAAAGCGGTTCAGGGTGATTCTTTTCCGCAAGAAAAATTTTAATTTCCTTTCTGAGCTTGAAGAATTGCAATAACACTTTTCCACAGCTAAGCCATCGAACTGCTGTATAATACGACAAGTCAACAGACTCAGATTCAATTTCTTCGAGGAAAGATCGAAATTGGCGATGATTGAGTGCACGTGATCGAATAAAGTTTACGACAGAAACAACTGGTTTCAAAACGCAGCTCATGTCGACATGTTTTACACATAGGGCTTGTTGGTGGATGATAGAGTGCAGAAAAATTGGTACTGTTGTTCCTGCGCTTTCACAAGCTTTTCTTATTAGCCCAACCACCCCAATATTTCCACCAGACATGTTTCTTCCTCCGTCAATTGTCACACCTTGGAGTCGATTCCAGTCCAAGTTATATTTGGTCAACGTCTGTTGTAGTTCCTTAAAAATATCTGCTCCAGTTGTAGTGCCATGCATGCTGTTAACCGATGCTAATTCTTGGGTGACAATAAGATCGTCGTCAACTCCACGAAGAAATACTAAAAGTTGTGAGGTGTCACTAACATCGGTTGATTCATCAATCGCGATAGAATAGTGAGTGAAACGCTGTGCTTTCCCAGAAATCTGGTGGAGTATATTATTGCCAATATCGTCAATTCGTCGAGCAACAGTATTGCGGGAAAGACTTATCGATTTGAAAAGTTGCACCTTTTCCGGACATAATACCCCAACAGCTTCCATCATACACTCTTTAACGATGTTTCCATCCATAAAGGGTTTCCCTTTTTTCGCCAACAAATAAGCAACTTTCGTGCTAACTAAAGTCAATGATTCATTTTCCGAGTTTGCCTTCCTAAATAAATTTTGCTGAGAAGACAAACTACGACTCATTTTTTCAAATTTTTCAGTACGCTGCTTGTCCTTAAATTGTGAGTAAGATGAAGCATGTTGGGTTTCATAATGTCGACGTACATTGTATTCCTTCATTACAGCAACAGTGTCATTGCAAATTACACATATAGCTTTGCCATTCTTTGACTGCGATTGCGCAAAGAAATATTTGAATCCCCATTCTTCTTTAAAAACGCGGCACTCGCCATCTACTTTTCTTCTTTTTGTTTCCATGTTCAACTTTAAAAAATAATATTAACATAATAATGAAGTTATAATATTTTAAATATAAATCTAAACATACCAATTTACAATATATCAACTGTAAAGAATGTAAATAAGCTCCGCGGCCGACGAATTTTTGGTTTGTTGTGGACAATCTCGTAGCTTTGCAGGCAGTGCAGTTGAGTGGGGTCATCCGTGTATTTCGGTTCGGTGGCAAAACAAATTTCATTTCAAACAAAACCTCACAGATGAATTGGGTGCATCGAGCGCATCGGCACGAGCTAATAGCAAAACCTATGTATTTGTTTTTGTTTCTTCGCATTCTCGCGCCGAACCGAAATACACGGATTACAATAACAATTTTGATGAATTTCTGTCCGGAATTTTGGAGCGAGAAGTTGTTATTGTTTTGCGTGGGTTTTTAACATTTCACGGCGCGGTTTTTTATGCATAGCCTTAACACACACATAAGCTCTTTCTGATGTCTATGGCTAGAATATTTTTGTGTACGTTGTTGAAGTTTGTAAGTTTGAAGAATTTATATTTTACGAAATTTTTCAAAATCCTTGGCGGGCCGGATAAAATCGCCTGCCGGGCCGGGTTTGGCCCGCGGGCCGTAGTTTGGACACCTTTGATCTAGCAGGACAACGCAATATATCGGAGAGAGGGCCAAACCATCACTTTATTGGGATAAACATTTGGTGATCAAATCATCTGATAAAATGGGCCCATCCAATTGGTTGCCTAGGTCAATTAATTGGACTCCATGGGACTTTTTTTTTGTAGGGATACCACAAATCACTTATCTATGCTCATAAATCAGTTACAGTTGACGACTTAGAAGCCAACTTTTCATGCTTGCTACAAATGTAGACAACCGACCGTTTACATAAATTTAGAATCCCGAGCACATGCAGGTTAAACAACTTATTTCATGCTACAATATAAAGGAGTGATTTGCAGTTATCTTACTTTGCCGAGAAAATTATATTCTTATATATTCTTTTTTATTCTTATATTCTGAAACATCCATTTCTCCGCAGTGAAAATTTTGTTCCTTCCTCAAAATATGGATGTATTGTGAGTTTAATCATCTGGTTTTACCGGGTTGATTTGTTTTTCTTTGATCATAAAAGCGACTATCTACAATCGAATTTTTTTTTTTCAGCCATTAAGTCATAACTCACATCTTTCATAGAAATTATTAAGTGGAAACAGATTATCGGTTTTCCTTCTAGTTAACAATTTATGCCCACATATGGAATAAAATGTGAACCATATTTATATGATGAATTGTTATTATACTACTCCTTAGTTCACAATTGCAATAATTTTAAAAATGCAATAACCATAAAATTAATTTTACTCATATTTATAAGGTATTCACACATATTCGCATATAAAATTTTGTTCATTACACTCGCCATTGGTAGCAACAATTAAATCAGCATAAATGATGTCAACAACAACAGCAACAATAATAACAACAACAAACAGCAGCAGGCTCATAAGGGATGCAATCATTGCTAAAGTAGAACAATTGCTGGAAACTGTCGACTGTCAACACCGCGCTGAATTAATGTCCCCTGCACTGAGTACAACTAATCTCTCTCCATCTCTATCACTATCCTGCTTTAATGTTGCATAACTTAAATAAATGATATGAAGAACGCATACTTACAGCATAACACTCACACATCTACAGCTAGTCAGTCACACAAATTAACTCACTGACAGCGCAAATACGCACATAACCGTTATGCTTTATGGCCAACAACGACGTGCACGACCGTGATAACAAAGTGGAAGAACAGAAATAAAAAAAAAAAAAAGTTCAAGATGAAATAAAAAATTCCAAAAGAGGTTTGCAGTTTGAGGGAAGCAAAGGTTGCTTTAACAAGCCGCGAGCTGACGTGACTCTAGAGAATTAGAGGAAAAAATTATTTTGCTCATACTTAAGATGCGTTCAGATTCAGAGCAGTAGATATGCATGTGAGCAAGGCTAAGAAGAACATGAAGAAAATAAAACAAACAAACAAAAAAAAAAAATTGTTGTGGCCTTGACGCCTACAAAACCAAGAAACGCAAAACAAAGATTGCGGCAAGCAAAGTGCCACAGTTTAAGGTGTACGCGCATGAATAAGTGATGAGTAGAGCCTTGGCAATTACTCAAGAAAATTATAAACATCATGTGAAGCATACAATAAGAAAATAAAAATTTTGATAAAAAAGCCTATGTGTTGTAGCTTCAATCAAAAGTTTATCAGATTGCTAATAATTTATTGTAATAAACAACTTTTTGGGCTTTAGCAGCTGTAGGAGTTGATGCTGTAGGCATTGTCCATGGCATAACAGCTACTAATTCTAATCAAAAATCAGCTGTTATTGTAATTGTTAATCAGCAAAAGTTCACGCCAGCCGCCTACAATCTGTTGGCAATCATTTTCAAAACATGACACACTGACAGGCCAATAAGTTTAAAACTAGGTTAAGGATACACTGTAACACAGCTAGCTATGTAACTGACGATTTTTTTAGTTTGTTATTTTCCATTATTTGTGGCCCAGTTAAAAACCGCTGCGCCCACAAAATAGTTATTTATGCTGTTTGCAGTGATGAAGGCAGTCAGCCAGCCAGCAGTCAGGCACAAATAATGAAAATGTCCTTGAATTGCCAAATATGTTTGCAGCACTTACGGCAAAATTACTTTCGCCCAATAATCTGTCATCACGATATAAAAAAAAACAAAGCAAAAACAAAAACAAAAACAATAGCAAATAAACGAGCAACAATAGCAAGGAAGCACATGCAAGCAAGTCCTCGAAGTTCATGAATTTGCATAAACTAACATTTTTTGCAAAAAGCAGCAGTAAATAATTCTTTTCTCTCGCCTAATTTGGGGGTGCAAATATAGTCAAAACTGTCAAAAACACATTTCAAGGACCACCCATAAAAAAAGTTTGAACAAAAAAAAAAACCAAACAAAAAGTATTTAAGTACTAGTATTTGTGGCCATTTTACGAAGCAGTAAATGGTGCCAAAATGGTATTTTGCATGCCTGGCAACCACAACAACAACAACAACAACAACAACATTCATATTTGTATCGCATAGGTACTGCTGGCAGGCGTCCAAAAAGATAAGCAACAACAACAACAATAATTATAAACTCTACAACAGCAGTGAGTAACCTTTAGATTGAATAAAAAATAATATTTGTTTTAGTTTTTGTTTATTTAATTTTGTTGGAACTTAACGAGCGTCAAAAATTTCAATGCCGTGACCAAACTACCAGCTGCTGTGTTGGCATTTTTTAAAAGATTAAAGTTGGCCCTTGAGTTCCTGTCAATTCTAATAAATGTGCCAAAGTTTTCTTCAACAATTTACCTGATGTTTGCTAAGAAAATGCAGAGTTTATTAACTTTAAATTTTACCACGCTGCCAAGTGCATGATATGGTATAGTATGGTAGGATGTGGTATAGATATTGGTATGGTATGGTATGGTATGGTATGGTATGGTATGGTATGGTATGGTATGGTATGGTATGGTATGGTATGGTATGGTATGGTATGGTATGGTATGGTATGGTATGGTATGGTATGGTATGGTATGGTATGGTATGGTATGGTATGGTATGGTATGGTATGGTATGGTATGGTATGGTATGGTATGGTATGGTATGGTATGGTATGGTATGGCATGGTATGGTATGGTATAGTATGGTATGGTATGGTATGGTATGGTATGGTATGGTACGGTATGGTATGGTATGGTATGGTATGGTATGCTATGGTATGGTATGGTATGGTATGGCATGGTATGGTATGGTATAGTATGGTATGGTATGGTATGGTATGGTATGGTATGGTATGGTATGGTATGGTATGGTATGGTATGGTATGCTATGGTATGGTATGGTATGGTATGGTATGGTATGGTATGGTATAGTATGGTATGGTATGGTATGGTATGGTATGGTATGGTACGGTATGGTATGGTATAGTATGGTATGGTATGGTATGGTATGGTATGGTATGGTATGGTATGGTATGGTATGGTATGGTATGGTATGGTATGGTATGGTATCTCCCTTAACCCCAGCTCAAGTTGCAGAATAGTGTTTGAGAAAATGCTCAAGAAATGCTCAAGAAATGCTCGAGAAATGTCTCAAATGATAAGGAATGTTAAAACTCAACTTGAGAATTATACATTTTTCAAGCGTTACAGAATATTTTGTTTTGTATTTTTTGGGAAATATTTTCTCAAATCTCCTTCAACTCCAGCTCAAGTTGAGAAATAGCGTTTGAGAAAATGCTTAATCTGAAATAATAAGGAATGCTAAAACTCAACTTGAGAATTATAAATTTCTCAAACGTTAGAGTTGTTTTTTTTTTCTTGCATTTGCTGGAATCGCACACACTAAGCTCATAAAATTTGCAACGCAAAGCGGCATAGGCTTTCACAGCATCACCCTCAGCGAACGACTGAATTATAATGAGCTTTGTGTACATGTGAAAAGTTACGCTGAGAGAGCACTCAGTGAGCTATGGGACGGCCAGAGCTGCTTTAAATTTTAGTTATCGGGCATTCTGCTCGTTTCCCTTTCATGCAGGGAGTCTCTTTTCTGAGCACTGAGCAGCATTTTGTGGTGAAACCAAAGCAACATTCTGCTAGCTGCAAGCAATCGCTAGCGTCGAAGCCAATCAACAAAAGACTGCTCGATAGAAATTGATGATATTTTTTACTAATATATAACTTTTGCGACTACATTATTGATCCTAGATATATGCCAACGTTGACTTTTTTGTTGGAATCGCAAAGATCTTAGATCTTCATACATCATATTCACATATCCTTTCGTGTTTAGGAAGAAAATGCCAAAAAAGGCCAGAATTTGAAAAAAATGTCCACTTACGCCAGATTGTTGGCCAAAACTTTAAATATCTGAGGACATGCTGCAATAAATAAAAGTAAGAATAGTAAAAACCTCCGTCAACGCCATACAGCCAATCTTTCAAGTTTCATTTTTTTACACAAGTCAACTTGTATAAACTTAAAAATGAGTTTATCCTTGCATAAAAGCATAAAAATAAATTCACATATGTATTAAAATGGACTAGCACTAAAACAGCTATGCACCAGCTAAAATGCTTTTTTAACTGAAAATAAAATGTTTTATGAGGGTCATTGCAAGAAAATTGAAGAGAAGAACTTAATATTTTTTTTTTTTTTATTTTTTAAAACTAGACTTATTTAAGAACATAGTGACACTATTCTCACATTTTTACTCACACTATTAAGGGTCTCCGGGAGTTTTTCGAAGAAAAAAAGACACCATTTTAAAAAGTTTTTATGAAGGTCTTTTGCGGCATTGTTCAATTCCATCTTATCGACGAATGTTTTTGGACCAAAATTTCAGGGATAAACCTTTACTTTAATAATGTAAAAAAAAAACTTGGTCTAAAAGAAAACTTATTTTCAAAAAAAAAAATGTTAAATAGGTGTCTTTTTTTTCTTCTAAAAACTCCCGGAGGCCCTTAAGTGATTGAAACTTGTCTACAATATGAGCAATGATCGGGACTGGACTGCCGCGGCCCTCTTAGCTTGTGTCTGTGAGACTCTTTCTTTTCATTTAAATGACTTAGTTCAACAAATATTTTGAAATTTCTCAACAGTTTTTTTTTTTTAAATATTTTGCGTTTTATGCATTTTTTTTTGTCCAATACTATTATAAAAATGAAAATATAAAAATTTAACAATGAACATAAAACATACATAAGAACCATAAAACACGAAAAAGGTTTGCTGTTTCGGCTGTTTTAAGTGAAAACATATACATAGTGGTGGCCAAGGTGCAGTAGGTAGAGTGCGTGGCCCATACACCAGAGAACCCTGGTTCGATTCCCACCTGACACAGAATGAATTTTCTGAATTAATTTTTCTGTTCGGCCCTCACCTCTCTGCAGACAATGACAAGGCTCAGAGAGTAAAAACTGGCATGAAAAGCTTATTGATAACATAAGCCGTTTGAAGTTGGCATAAGACTTGTAGGTCCAGTTTTCGATCATTTGTGTTTAAACATTTCACAACACGCACAACACAATTGATAATAAAAAGCTCGGTCCAAGTCCTTTCAAGGGCAGAAATGGGCATTTCATTTTCTTTTTAATAAATACGAATACTAACATAACAACAATTAAAAAAAAAAATAGCTACTTTAAAGTTTTTTTCGCTCTCTTAAACGTACGTTTCATTAAAATACCTTTTTCTCCGATCCTATAAAAGATCTAATTTGCTCATGGTTGTCTTAGAATCATGAGGTAATAAAAACAAAATTGCAAGCTATACCCTCAATTAAGTTTTGGTCTTTCAAGCACATCAGTACAGGCTCGATTTTTCAGACAGCTATAAAATAAGTTTAAATAAATTTTATTTTTTTAAAATAACCCACCAAAACTTAAAGCCAGTCGCATGAATAGTTTGTGAGAAAAATTTACCTGAAAATGCCTAATTTTGTATGTTAAATGGCCGCTATACAGCCACACAAGACATTGCAAGGTAAAAGTTTTTCGAAACTCTTTAAACTCGTATTTATTTTAACTAATATATGTCAACCGACCTTTAATGCTACCACTTCTAATATCAAGGGACGCAGCTAAAGCGAGTTGAGAACTATTTTAGAACCCTTTTAATTTAAGAGGAAAAAACAAAATAAAGTTCACTGATATACAAAATGCCAGCAGCCTTAAAACTCAACCAAAACAAAATATGTTGACAGTATATTTTAAGCCCAAATGTCAAAAACAGAAATTAGCTT
Organism: Coremacera marginata; assembly: GCA_914767935.1. Classification (NCBI taxonomy): domain Eukaryota; kingdom Metazoa; phylum Arthropoda; class Insecta; order Diptera; family Sciomyzidae; genus Coremacera; species Coremacera marginata. The sequence goes on along the minus strand of OU612043.1, from coordinate 30,017,742 downwards.
AAAAGTTGTAGAAGCAAAAACAAAAAAAAAAAAAAAAAAAAAAAAACAGACAAACCAAAAACACTATAAAAGTCAAGGTTTTTATATAATTTTTTTTTTTTGTCGACAAAAAACTTGTGTTGCCACAAAAATTAATCCCACTGCAACTGGACACATAAATAAAATTTATAAAATAAAACAAATAGGTAAAAAAAAGCAGTGAAGGTTGGATATATTTTAATATTTTTATGAGAACCTAAACAAGAACAAAAAGCAAAATAATGAATTCCCATAAATATGTGGGTTTTATTTTATGCTAGTCTATGCATGAACTTGTCGGCGAAAGTCATTTGTGGCTGACTGTGTGAGTGATTTAGTAAGTGAGTTAGTTGCTGTGTGTGTATGGTGTGTGTGTGTGTGTGTGTGTGTGTGGCAACCCTTTTTTGGATAGCATATTAAAGGTCGTCTAGCTGTCTGCTTTCATAAATAAATATATATATATGTATATATATATATATATATACATTGCTGTTGCCATTTTAACTATTTTTGTTGTTGTTTCAGTCTTTATTGTTGACTTTTCTATTAGTTTTATTTTTTTATACTCTCACTTCAGTTGTTTTTTTTTTTTTTTGTGTTATTGTTGCTTTTGCTGCTATTGAAATTTGCTATTTGCTAAAATAATATTTTCAAAACAATAGCAATAATATTTTGGCCACTTCTTCTACGCCAATTTCTATATTCATGCTCTGCTTGAATTTTTTCCACTCACACAAACAATTGTGTTGCATATTTTTTATTTGTTTTTATTTTTTAGTCCTTTCAATTTCCTATTTGTTTTATTTTTACTACATGTTTTTTCATATTTTATTTTTTGCTCTTCGGTTTCTTTTTGAATTTTTGCCACAGTCAGTTTTGTTGTTGTTGTTGTTAGTATATGTTGTTTGTCGTTGTTGTAGTTGTTGCTGTTATGCTGCCGTCGTGTTGTGGTTTCTTGCTCATTGTGTCAATTTCGATTTCGCTGGCAAAGCATTTTGTTAGTGAAAGCGCCCTAAAAATATACAACAAATTTTAAGTCGTCATAAGCAGCGTATATTTGTCATAACGCCCAGCAAAGTTAAGCTTGTTTTGCTTCTAATACTTCTATATATTTACCATGACACGTGTCTTTGAAGCTCACTCAAGGGCATCTTATTTAAAGCCGCCTTCAGGAGGATCCTTCAGTATTTTCATCTTCACATATTCTGGAAAGGTTGTTATTAGTTTTTCTATTAGCTCACATTCAAGAATCAATAAAAACACACATACACCGAAATACTTAAGCAGTTTAATCATGTTAAGTTTTAAGGCTGCCATCAAGGACATGCAATTATTTATTGCTAACGTCACTGACGCCAATGAAAATGTGTCTGTTTGAGTATGTTTTTTTTTTCTTCTTATACATGCCTGTCCATGTGTTTATCCACGCCTTGGAACCTTTTATTTTATTTCATGCTTTAATTTTATTTGATTTTATAAAAGTTTTTTCTCTCACTCTCTCTCTACTCAACCTTTAAATTGTCACAAAGGACTGAACGGTTTGTCAATCGCCATTTTTTAGGCTTTATTTTAAAATTTTCCTTTACAGCCAACAGTGTTCTGTTATATATATATATATATATATGGCAAACTAGGGTAGTTTCTAAAAGTAATTTTATTTTGTGGCTTAGTTTTTGGCACAAAAGAATAAATACAGTCAAGAAAAGTAGACAGTTTAAGGAAATTGCTATGGTTTGCGGAAACTGTTAAATTGCGTTAAGTTCTATTAACTTAGAACTTAGAGTTTAACACACTTACATATTATGTATCTTTAATCTGCGCACAAGAGAGTTGTATCTATCTATGTGGGTATGCGCTGTGTTTTTAGAAATCAACTCAATACAAAGCTTGAAAGAAAATTTATAGATTACATTATTTTTTACTCTACTCTATATCAAGGATGCTCACTGTTTTGTATTTGCTTTTTTGTTGCGTTGAACTGACAATAGTTTTGCCCTAGTCCTGGTAGCTGAAATAATTACAACAAAGTAGCCTCTGGCTTTCTATTTAATTAATTGTTCTATGAGGTTTTTGATATTTTATTTTGAAAATTTTTTCTATGGAACTAGCAATTGTAATACAAAAATGTTAAGTGGTATATGTCAAGGCACACTGAAAATGTCCTCAAGTAGCTCGTTAATTAGTCACAATGGGTGAGTGAAAACATTAAATTGAAAGAGTGGAAATACGAGTATGTGCGATGTATTTCTACACCAGCAAAAAATAGCCAGTTCGCCACTCCAAAAATAGTTCCAGTCTTGGTTGACTTAATGCCTTTTGTTTTGCTTGAAATTTTGGCTCTAGTTTTGCGTTGATATTATAAAAACTTAAGTTTCTAAATTTATTTTCTCAATCGTCAATCTTCCAATATAATAATTTTCAATGTATGTATTATATCACCGTCATCTATTGGAAAGGTATTGAAAGGCAAAATGAATTTTTGAAAGAAAATTAAAATTTTTTGAAATTCGTATGTTAGAGTTGCAAACTATTTCAACAAAAACTTTAATTGCTTTATTGCTCTATTTTCTTCCATATAGAAAAAAAAAACTCTCACCTTTTTAAAAATAATAATATCATAATAATATAAATATAATATAAAATAAAATACAAAATAATATAAAATAAATAATATCGACATAATAATGGTGTCTGAGACCCATTTTACAAATAAAACATTTTTTAAAATTAGAGGTTTTGATCTCATTTCTACTAATCATCCTGATAATAAGGCACATGGTGGTACTGCGATTTTAATAAAATCTAAAATAAAGTATGAACAATTGAATGGCTTTCAAACAAAATCAATCCAAGCGTCGTGCATTAAAATAATCTGTCATAACGCTCCAATAGTACTCAGTGCCATTTACTGTCCTCCAAGATATAGTCTTAAGTGTATCGAATTCCAAAATTTCTTCCAAGGTCTAGGAAAAAAATTTATTGCTGGTGGAGACTACAATGCCAAGCACCCTTGGTGGGGCTCCAGATTAATCAATCCAAAAGGCAGAGCGCTCTATGAATGTATCAACAGCAAGAAATACTCAGTATTATCTACAGGAAAGCCAACATACTGGCCAACCGATCCAAGGAAGATTCCAGATTTAATGGATTTCGCGGTTTATTCTGGTATACCACAGTCTCTACTGAGCGCATTTCACTCGGATGATTTGAGTTCTGACCATTCCCCAATTATTATTGACTATAGTACTTCTCCAAATATTGCTCAAAACAAATATAAAATAATAACTCCACAAACTGACATAAAATCTTTTCAATACTGTATAGACAAAAATATAAACTTAAACATATCCATAAAATCGAATAATGAATTAGACACTGTTGTTCAGGACCTTACTAATATCATTCACGAAGCTGCATATTTATCTAAGCCGGATAAAATACAAAGAAATGTTCACTCAGTAAAACTGTCAAATGAAGTTGCAGAAATGCTTAGAAATAAAAGAAGACTCCGAAAAATCTGGCACGCTAGTCGAAATCCCAACGATAAGCGAAACTTAAACAAAGCCACCAAAGACCTCAAAGAACATCTCGCTGAAATAAAAAACCAGGCTTTTAAAGACTATGTGAAACATCTTAATCCAACAAAATATGATGAGCACCAGTTATGGAAAGCCACAAAGTATCTTAAACGGCCACCTAAACGAAAAGTTCCTATCAAAGACCAAAACAATGAATGGCACCGAAGTGACAGAAGCCAAGCCAAAGCATTTTCTGAACATCTTTGCAATATATTTCAACCTCTTTCTTTAGCGAGTGCTTCTGAAGTCAGTGAAATTACTGAATTTTTGGATGCTCCTTGCCAAATGGCTCTTCCTATAAAGCATATACGGCCTAATGAAGTCTTCAATGAAATTAAAAATCTAAAAAATTCAAAATCCCCTGGATATGACCAAATTGATGGTAAAACTGTTAAACTTCTCACGAAAAAGAGTGTCTTACTGCTTACATTTATTTTTAATTCCATTCTTCGCTTAAACCACTTTCCAACTCCTTGGAAATGTGCAGAAATAATAATGATTAACAAACCCAACAAGCCTGAAAATGAACTGACGTCATACCGCCCAATTAGTTTACTGGTTATATTCTCCAAAATGTTTGAAAAAATATTTTTACGCAGAATGTTACCAGTCATGGAATCACTTAACATCGTACCAGAATATCAATTCGGGTTTAGACACAATCATGGCACGCCAGAACAATGTCATCGAATAATTAAAACTGTGCGCGATGGCCTTGAAACAAAAAAATACTGCTCATCTATATTCTTAGATATTCAACAAGCCTTTGATCGTGTGTGGCATACTGGCCTATTACACAAAATAAAGAAACTTCTTCCTCATCCCTACTATATGATCCTTAATTCGTACTTAAAAAACCGCACTTTTTATGTTAAAATTGGAGAGGAGACTTCAAACATACAAGTCATAAATGCTGGAGTTCCTCAGGGAAGTGTGCTGGGTCCGGTACTTTATACTATTTATACGTCTGATATGCCGTCATCTAATGGTACTTTAATAGCAACATATGCAGATGATACGGTTGTTATTGCAACTCATGAAACACCTTCTGTTGCCTCTGACTTAGTACAAAGCCACATTAATAAAATTGAAAGCTGGTTGCAAAAATGGAACATAAAAGTAAATTCCGAAAAATCTGCGCATATTACTTTTTCAATGAGAAGAGAAGAATGTCCCCCTATTAAAATCTACGGATCAACAATCCCAAAAAAAGAAACGGTCAAATATCTCGGCTTACATCTGGACAAGCGGCTCACATGGAAAAATCATATACAGGCCAAAAGGCAATTACTTAATAACAAAAATAAAAAACTTTACTGGCTACTTAGACCAAAATCGGAGCTTACAATAGAAAGTAAACTTAGAATTTACAAATCAATCCTTAAGCCTATATGGACTTATGGGGTTCAAATCTGGGGAACAGCAAGCAACTCCAACATTGAAATACTACAAAGGTACCAGTCTAAAACACTTAGACTAATAGTCAACGCACCATGGTTTATTTCAAATGAAGCAATTCATAAGGACCTAAACATTCCGATGGTTAAGGACGAGATCAGAAATACTAGCTCGAGATACCTAGAGAGGTTAAGCAACCATGTAAACCCTTTAGCCATTTGTCTACTTGATGAGAGCGATGAAGTCAGGCGACTTAAGCGACACCACGTTTTAGACCTGCCTTTTAGAAAATGATTATTATATCTCTAAATTTTGTAAATATGTATATATATTGTCATAGTTATTAAGTTTCCTTTCTGGCACAAAAATTATTAAGTTAAGTCTAATTCAAATTAAATTTTGTAAATAATGTTGTTCTCAATGGAGACCAACTTTTGTATGTATTATTATAACAATTACAACATATTTGCTTATTGTCCTAGCTGATAGATTGCAAATAAAAATGGAAAGAGAAAAAAAAAAAAAAAACCTTTTTAAAAATTAAATAAAAAAATGAGGATGCAGAAACATACAGTATGTGATGTGTGGAGATTTTAATATGAATCTTTTATCAAACGATTCGCATCAACAATTGATGATTGACAAAATATCTTCGTTTGGCCTATCTGTTTTCAATGCTACTGAACCAACTCGATTTTGAAATGATGCTACTTCTAGCCTTTTAGATTATTTTATTGTGTCTGACCTGTATGTCGTCGTACTAACTCCGCCAGGTTTCGGCCTGCCTGTCCCAAGCCAGGATAAAGGAGGATGGTTGTTTGTAGGATACGTCCTGCAAACGTAAAAACTGATAAAGCCAACCAAGAGCTTGGGGTGCCGCCCATCTTGGTAGCAGGTCATATTTGGTATATCGATATGAAACAAGCCTGCGAAGGTATAGCAATTGACCTTAAAACTTGCTAGTACGGGGACAGTCTTTACCCGTCGGATGGGGTTGACCCTATCTATCCACCGCATTGAGACCTTAATACGGCTGGAAAAACTGGATGTGAAGTGTTGGCATGCGTGCGTCAGAGTGTCAACTCTTCCGCTTTCCGAAGTGTTGCTTGTCAAGAGTTTGACTCGCACCCTCAAACTATCACGGCAGTCACTGAGGGAAGTGTTGTTTTTGGTTGTTTTAAACTAATGGTTCTCATACTGAGCACGGCAGTCCCTGAGAACAGTGGCCAATACTCTGTGTCTGGATGTTGACTTTCCGAACTGCCAGAGTGAGAGTGGCAATTGCAAAGGTCCTCCAAAGTAGGTACCAGTCATGTGCAATAGTTTCCAGCTGAGTCGGCACCTGCAAACTGTTAGACTAGCCTCTAAGTGCTCATTGAGCACAGTCATGTATAAGAAGGCACCTTTCATAATTGCATATCTTCTTGGTCTTCTTGCGGGGATGTTGTGGATCCTCATCTGTCGGGATCGAGTTGCCCAGATGACTGTCGTGGGCTGGCCCTTCGGGGAGTCTCGTACTGGTTGTGGTTGTGTGAATGCTACACAGGTCTAGATTGACTGGCGGGGTCGCGCAATGGTACGACCGGGCTGGCATATCTGTCTTAATATGCAAGAGATTGGGTAGGTCTCGTCTCCACCAGTAGATGGATGGAAGTACGTCGCTACGGAAGTCTAAACTGGTACTGCTATTACGGGCAGTATGTAAATTCATAATGCTCCTAATCAGCAGGGCACTGGGTGATGCTTTGTGTTTGTGAAGCAGCTTCCATGTTCGTGTTGCCACACCGGATGCCCCGTGTGTTTTCCTTGCTAAAATGTAAACGGGTCCGTGTTGTGGTAGCACAAAGTTCATGGTTGTCTGTTTCATGAACTATTACCCTAGGTTTTGGATAACCCAACTTACTTAAGCCTTACGGCAGGTGTAAGTTGTCAATGCTGAAATCGTCTGTATGTCGTCGTACTGTTTGATCAATTATTCTTTATTTCAGATCATGACTTCATTTTTTGTGCATTAGATGTCAACTTGTCTCGTAATGTTTGTCCTTCTTTTTCGTTTTATGACTATAAATACACAGGGTGTCCCGCAATTGAGTGCAACTCTTTACGGAGCTGAAAGGTTATGTCGAGCTGAGCAAAAACACGTATGGGAAGGGGGGGAGGGGGGGGGGGGTCTATTTTCACATTCTTAGGAGCTACAAGGTTATTTCACGACTTTGATTCACGTTATTGTTTCTAGCAGAAAAACTAACTTACATAAAACTTATTTTGATAGCTCATTCTAAAGGCAATAAAATCACCTTTTTAGATTTGCTTGGACGCATATTGTTTGGATTATATTTTTTGTGTATTGTGATTATTGATCTTAATAAAAAGAAGTAGTAAGCCCGTGTGGCGTTAAAACGACAAAGTAAAAAATATCTATTGATAGGAAATTTTACTTTCCTATGTTACTGTTGAATAGTTAAGGAGCCCAGTTATTACTTATAGCATTATAATAAAAACCGTTCATATACTTTTAGGCTTCAGAAGTAAATTATGCTTTAATTATAGAAAATCGTTTTAGCTCTTTTTTTTTAACAAATAAACAATACAGTAGAATCTCGAAAAAGTTCCAAGGAACCATAATATTACAAGGGTAATTAACTTTTTCGAACTATTAACTTTTCTAAGCAGTTTTCAATTTTCAATTTCAAATTTATTCCAATGACTTAGTTTCATCATTACAAAAAATAAAGTTTTATTTAATTTGTACCGACTGGTTTAACGTTCACTCACTTTTGACCATTTTCTTGCAAAGTAACTTAATATGTATTAATTTGTACGGGTTGGTTTAAAGAAATAGTCGAGACGTGTTTTTTTTTTTTTCCTTTTGTGTAATAGCTCTTGAACATTTCCGTACGCATATTGACAAGATCTGCCACCTGATTTGCATCGTTTTTGCTTTCATACCATTTTATCAATGTATTTGTGCTTTCAACTGCTTCCGAGAAGCTCACTTTCGGTAGTTGAATATCTTGCTCGATAATTGATCCGTCTTTATCATTATCAGCCACTTCGAAATCTCTATTATCTTCCGTAATTTCATCCTTGTTCGAATTTTCAATATCATCAATGCTGATGTCAACATCATCACCAACCTTCGACATCAACAATTGTCGAACTTCTCGAAGTGTATCGTCGTAAGCACTTTTAGATTCAATCAATATGGACAACGGAATGTCGTCTTCACTATCGTATTGATCATCATCTCACTTTTTCATCTTACTGCACGCTTTTATGAGAACAGATTGCGGCAATTCATCCCACACTGATTTAAGTAGCAAAATGGCATCACGAATTGAATGTGCCTTCAAAATATTTTCAATCGGAACGTTTTCTTGTGGGACAATGTTGCATAACAATTTAGTTCGGTATCCTAACTTAACCAATCTTAATGGATTTTGATCTATGAGCTGCAAAACCGCTGTTACATTAGGTGGTAGAAGCATTGCTGCAATGTATCCATTATCAGATTGTAGCATGTCAATTGGCTTATGTGCAGTGCAGTTGTCAATCAGCAACAGTGCCTTTGGTGGTAAATTATTTTCAGCAGAAAATTTGCGAACCTGCAAAAATTTTCATGTCATAAGTAAAACTTTAGAAATGCAGCAAAAAAAAAAATACATTTACCTGTTTTACAAATGAATAATGGAACCAGTTGAAGAATAACTGGAAATTCATCCACGACTTGTTTGAATTGGCGTATACCAATGGGTTTTCGAATCCCTTAAAGCAACAAGGATTTGCGGATTTACCAATCACCAACGGCGTCACTTGTGCGAACCATCTGCGTACGCACACAACAAAAATGTGATTTTTCCCTTTTGCTATTTTTCGGCCCGGTGCCGTCTTTTCGTTTGCTGTGACAAATATTTTATCCGATAAAAAACGATAAAATAGTCCAGATTCATCTGCGTTATATAGTTGCGAGTCGGAGATGTCCATTTTATTAATTTTTGCTCGTAAATTATGAAAGGTGTAATTTGCAACGTATCGCTTGAAATAATTTCCCCACAAATTTTTAGATGGCGAATACAGTGTCATTTCTTAAAATTTGCAAGCCATCTATCACTTGCATTAAATTTTTTTCCAGGGTGCATTATGGCGAATTCAATCTTAGCTCTTGATTTTAAAATTGGACCAGTCATTGCACAATTACGCTGCCGTTGATCTAGGAACCATTTATATAAGCTTGCTTCAAGTTCAGCATATTCCGGCTTATGGAGTGTTTTCTTGTGTGCTTTTTCATGTGTTCGCAAGAGCCTCCAAAATTTCATGACGTTTTTTCTTTATTTTTGAGATGGCTACTTTAGATACACCATAATCCAAAGCCAATCGTTTTCCTTGAATACCTGCAAATCTAATCTAATTTGCGATGATTTGTTCTGCTTTCTTGACATTTTTTTTTTTTTTTTAATAAACCAAGCACAACTCACAAATTCAAACGCTCACGACTGACTAAATTGATCTTGTTTAACGATAAAAATTAACATGTTTTTGCAGCTCAAAACAGAAAAGAAATTCGGGGAATACCATTTTAGGGAAAAAACCAAATAAGAGCTCGCGCTTGTGTTGAAAAAAAAAAACGTTTGATTTCAAAAAATTCATACGCTCAGAAAAGTAAACTCAAAAGTTAACTTTTCAGAGCGGTACGTGGACGCTAAGATTCAGTTAACTAAACCGGGCGATTAACTTTTGCGCGAGTTAACTTTTCCGCGATTCTTATTATTTTATTACTATTTTTTATTTATTATTATTATTATTAATGTTACTAAAGAATACTCTTATTATAATTACAATTTGTTTAAAATTCATTTTTACATACATTAATTAATAACAATAATGCCACATTCTGTAGTTCCAAAGGAACTAGAGGCGAATGCGGGTTTACATATGATGGAAAAGAAAAACAATTATGTTTACAATTATGTATACAAATAAGTTGACATGGGGTCGTTAGAACAAAGCTTGAACATTAGTTTTAAATTTGATTTTGAGAAACATGGAAAAAAGAAGAAATGAGAAAAATGTTTATTTAATATTAATAATAATAATTGCAAACTTAGTTTAATTTATGGAATTATTTATGAGATAGATTTTTATTTTTTAGTATATAAGTTAATTAATTTACTACATCAATAAGCGTATTAACATTTACATAGGATAACTTTAAGAGCCACGATTTCACTTCTCTTAAAAAAACATACTTATTACGAATACATCTAACATAACTAGGAAGACAATTAAACAATCTAGGACCAACCGAGGTATAAAAGTAAAAGAAATGTTGCAAATTATGCGGTGGAACTAACGCTAAGCATTGATTATTAATCCTTAAGTTATAATTCATATAGTTCCTTTTGACAAGATAACCAGATCTTACAAAAAACAATTTTAAGACTTTAAAATAATAAAGGTGTTTAAGAGGTAGGATGTTTAAATTTTTATACAGAGGAAGACTACTTTCATGAATACTTTTTTTGCATATGATTCTTATTGCGTGCTTCTGGACCGTTAGTAAAGGTTTAATTTTATTCATATGTGTACCGCCCCAGCAGGTCAGACCATATTCCAGCTTAGAATGAAATATTCCAAAATATATACATTTAAGTAAATTGTTTGAACAATAAAACTTTAAAAGAAAAAGTTGTCTTATAGCTGCCATTAAGTATTTTTTTAAAGCAATAGAGTGATCTAACCAATTTAATTTCCAATCCACTATTACACCAAGATATGTAAACGTTTTAACACAATCAATCGGAAAACAACTTGTGGAACAGGTCTCAAGGGAGTCATATGTATATGTATAGTTCGACGAATTACAGATTTCATGGCAGATGGAATATTTTTTGCAATTTGCAGAGTGAAAATTAAATACAGGAAGTTTGCTTTCTTTACCAGCCACATTAAAAAACATAATTTTTGTTTTGTCACTTGGAACAAGTTTGTGTGATGTAAACCAGTGTCTCAAGATTTCCAAATCATGATTTAATTCAAGAACAGCTTCAAAAGTTGAATTGCAGGAAAAAGTGCAAGCCATATCATCAGCAAATGCTATTGTTTTACTAGAAAACTTTTGAGAAAACAGTGAATTTATGAAAATCAAGAAAAGAACTGGGCCTAATACTGACCCTTGAGGTACTCCAATGGTTATATTTTCATAATTACTATAAAAAGTATCAATTTTGACTCTTTGTACTCTGTGCGACAAATATGACGAGAACCAATTTAAGACCATGACACGAAAACCACATTTAAACAATTTATTTAAAAGAATTTGATGATCAACTGTATCAAATGCCTTAGTTATATCCACGAATAGGGCCGCGGAGACTTGTTTGCAATTCAAACTATTGTAAATGTTAGTACAAAAACTCATAAGGGCATCTTCAGTGGACAGACTTTGTCTAAAGCCATATTGGCAATCACTAAAAAATTTTGTTTTATTTAAAAAGTCGATCATTCGTGATTTGACAGCTCTTTCAAAAATTTTCGAAAAAGTAGAAAGAATCGAAATCGGTCTGTAATTATTGAGCATCGATCTATTTCCTTTTTTGAAAAGTGGAATAACCTCAGCTTTTTTTAGTTCATCAGGAAAAATTCCAGAATTAATGCTTTTGTTAAACAAATGACAAAGAACATCTGCAACATTGAATACTATTTTCTTTAGAAAATTGCTAGAAAAACCATTTTCAGTGTCGGAATTTGAATTCTTAAGAGACATGATAATTTTATAAACTTCCAAAGAAGATATTTCTTCAAAAAAGAAACTCTTAAGGCTTGTATTTTCATTTTCTACGCAATTACAAGAATAATTTACAAGGCCATTATCCAGAACGACATCACTACCAATAATAGAAAAAAAACTTATTAAATAAATTTGCTTTGTCACATGGACTAGAAAAAACCGTACCATCATCTTCAATCTCATGAATAATATTATTTGTGTTAGACTTATTTAAAATGTTGTTTACTAATTGCCATTCCTTTTTAGCATCACCTCTGATCTTATTAAATTCATTTTTGAAATATTCACTTTTTACATTGGAGGTTTCGGTTATAATTTCTCTACAGAGTCTATTATATCGGGCTTTTAGATTAGCATCCGAAGGAAATTTTTTATAAAGTTTATTTTTAATCTTTATTCTATTAAGCAACTCAGATGTCATCCACTTTTTGAGTCTTTTAGTTTTATTAGACAACGCTACTGTAACGCTTTTTGAACATCGAGCAGTGTAATGAGATAATGTGTCAATAAAAGTATTAAAAGCAATAGACGGATTTGGTTCAGTATACACACTTACCCAAGACTCATGAAGAAGATAATTATTTAGCTGAATGAAATCGGTTATTAGTTTTAATGAATCAATAGGCGAGTTTGTATTTTTACACAAGACAACATTTTTAAACATTAAACATGTCAGGCAATGGTCGGATAAAGAAAGATTACAGACTGAACTACAGATTGAAATATTTTTTGATTGAGATAACCGCACAAAAATATGGTCAATACAAGTACAAGATTGATTGGTAATACGAGTTGGTTCATTTATACACGATTCAAGACCGTACGAAGCAAGCATAAATAAATAGTTGTCAACAAATACAGAGTCTTGCAAAATATTAAGGTTTATATCACCAAGTAAAATGACATTATTGGATTTTTCCGAATACAATAAATCATTTAAGTCATCTAAAAAAATGTCCAAAGAAGTGTTAACAACGAATCTATAAATACAAATTAATACAAAAGTCTGGTTATCAATTAAACATTTAACTTTAACAACATCCGAACTCATAAGATTATAACTTAAAAACTCACAATTTAAGGTATTCGTAACAAAGACGGCCACACCACCAGCTGCATACTGGTCATTGCAATTTGCATAAAACTTGTACCCCGGAATAGCAAAAAGTGACTTTTCAGTATCGTAAATCCATGTTTCGGTTAAGAAAATGAAATCAGGCTTATTAATGAAGGATCCAAGATGTAGTAAAAAATTATCAAAATTCTTGCGCATACTTCTAATGTTTTGAGAAATAATATAAAAGCTGTTATTGTTGTTTGGGTTAGTTGAAATACTTTGAAAATCTACACTTCTACAATTAGCCAAAGGAAGATCATATAAATTATCACCATGATCTAAATTAACCATACTATTGAGATTATTCATTATATTTAATTTGTAATTTATAAAACAAGAAAACAAGAGCAATTAAAAATTAATTGAGTCTGTTTAGATCATCAAACGAATTAATAACGATAACAATATCACCTTCCTTTTTACGCATCAAAACTTTACCATTTTTAACCCAAACAAATTTAAAACTTTTTTCTTTTTTTAATTTCTGAGCAGCTTTTAAAAGATTTCTGGTCAACGCGGGCAAGTTATCATTTATATAAATTTTATTGTGACTATTTCCACCAAATAGTTTTGCATTTAGCTTTTTTACGTTAGAAAACTTGTTCCTCATTATTTCTTTCTTCCTATAAAGAGATAAAAACTTTACACATAAAATATTAGGAGAAGAGTTTGATGTTGACGTTTCACCTGTCTTTTTAATAGATTTAACATAGCAATAATCGATTTCTAAATCAGTAATGTTTGAATTTAGGCCCTCACAGAAAATTGTCATTGCTGCGTTGAGTGCGTTGCTGTTGTTTATATTTGGGACACCAACAATTTCTACGCATTTTTCTCTATTTTTATTCTGGAGATAGACAACTTCTTGCTGTAGCTCATTTACCTTGCACTCCAAAAACTGTTTTTCCTCTTGCAAAATAGAGATTTGAGCAAGCGCGTCAGCATTCATTTTTTTAAGAGCTAGAATTTCGTTGAATACGAGCTCCAATGTGATGGACGACTCATTGGCATGTATGATGTTGTTGTTGTGAAGTTGCGACTGAGCTTGAGTGAGAGTCTCGGCATTAATGTTGTTTCTTGGCAGCTGAGGCTCCGCACGCTGTAAGTCCGGTTGATAGTGTTCTGCTGTATTTGACAAAAACTAAGACCTTATTTCACATCTACAGAGAAAAATCTTTCAATTGGTACTCTATTTATGAAAATCGTGTCTATGGAATAGATTCGCAAAAAATGCGCTTGCGTAATATTAATTAAGATGAATATTCACATCGATTGAAAAAGTTTTCTAACTTTTATTGTAGATAATTGAACTTAGTACGTAATATAAAGAAACACAAATTAATAATATATATTTAGATATTATGAGAAGTAGAATCGAAACATATATATTTTACTTTTGAAAGCTCTGAGCTCTTACTTACTGCACTCGCCTCTTTTTTTCACTTGATGCCAACCTTTCCATAGAATAACATTGTGCATCACTCGTAACTTTTTGAACGTCACTTATACCATATGTTGAATTTCACTGAAAGAAACTGGCATAAAAAGAGTTGCCTCAGTATTGTCAAAGCCTTCATCATTACTGCTCATGATTTCATTTGGTCGCATGACCATATCAGTTTCTATATCCGATGCATCATCGTGATTTTGTATATAGTCTTCAGCATCGCCTTCATATTCAAAGGGATTTGCTTCGTATTCTTCTTCTTCATCACCTCTTTCTCTTTTCGTTCAAGTCTTTAGTGCTATTGCTATTCTTTCATAGAAATCTATTGAAAAGCAATAAGAATATTTTCCTTCACCTTAGATTACGTGCTATCACTAAATGTTCCCTTACGTATTGATTATTCAGAGAAGATTACAGATTTGAATTTCAAATATCCAAAGGCATGCAGGGCCTACTAGCTCAATTATATAAAATTCAAAATACCAACAAAAAATGCAACACATAGCGTACTTAATATAGAAGTGTCTGTCTGGACACATCCACTTTCAATACGATGTGTATATTGAAAAGTTCTTCGAAAAATTATTCTTTATAATTCTTTTACTCCGATTTTTAAATAATAGGAAAGCCAATGATATTTAGGGAAATGTCACGAAAATTGAATAGCTAGCACGAGTAGAAATATATTAAAACTTAAGTGGAAATCAAAAAATGTTTGGCCAGACGAATTCACTAAATGGAGGGTTAAGAATATTTCATGACTGCTGGTATCACAGCTCAGCGGATGATAAACTCATTGCTCACACAACCCCTGTTATATAGCTATTTGAAAAATATGTTCCTCTGCGCACAACAGCTATTAAAAACTCAACTAGTCCCTGGTTTACAGAGCATATTTTGAAAGCAGTCCAGAAAAGAAATAAATTACACAAGCTCCGGAGAGAATACCTTCATCTGCAAATTGGGCAAATTATAAGTGGGCCTGGAATGATACTGTACACTTAACAAGACAATCTAAGACTCTCTTTTTTACCTCCTAGCTTCTTGGTAGTCTTGCCACTAAAACTTTATGGAGTAATATACGTACTCTTGGAGTGAAGAAAAATAATTCTCCAACTTGTAATATTGACCCGGGCTTAATAAATGATTTTTTTGTTTGACAATAGTGTTCCTATAAATAATGCTATGACTCCACTTACTTATTATAATTTTCCACGATTGTTTGAGTTCTCACCCGTCTTAGTGTACTCGAGGTTGGAAATTGTGTAATGCAAATAAATTCAAATGCTTTGGGTGAAGATGGTATTCCCATTAAATTTATAAAGCTCATATTGCCTCATATAAAATTTCCTCT
This sequence comes from Coremacera marginata, assembly GCA_914767935.1. Classification (NCBI taxonomy): domain Eukaryota; kingdom Metazoa; phylum Arthropoda; class Insecta; order Diptera; family Sciomyzidae; genus Coremacera; species Coremacera marginata. The sequence continues at coordinate 30,002,043 of OU612043.1, read as the reverse complement.
AACACTTATAATAAATTATTGCTTCACTACTTGTTCATTCCCTGGTATAATCCAAATCCAAATGAATTTAGGCCAATAAGTTAAAGGGTGTTTTTTTAGATGTATATAATTTTCTAAGAGTTTAGCTGTCAAATCAGTTGTCAAAGTAAACACATGTGTTTGATATTTATGTTCAGTATACTTTGGCAATTTGCCATGCAAATACTTACACTGGAACAACGTTTACAAATTGTGGAAATTTTTTAAAAAAATGCGCATTCGGTGCGGGAAACTTACAAAGCATTTTTACTGTGAAATCATCTTCAGCAATGAAGTACATTTCTGGCTTAACGGGTACATATACAATCAAAATTGCCGTATTTGGAGTGGTAACAATCTCCATGCTACCTTACATCAAAAAAAATGTTACTGTCTGGTGTGTCTTGCATGTTGAAGGCATCATTGGTCCATACTTTTTTAAAAATTTACGATGGAGCTAACATTACTGCCAATGGTGAGCACTACAGGTAAATGATTCGCGGCTTTTTGGTTCCCTACATCAATATCAATCGTCTAAGTGCTAATTGGTTCCAGCATAACGATGCAACAAGCCATATAGATGCGAAGGTGGAAGTCGGAACTTGTTTCCACACACACTAGATGCACACCCAGTACCAGTCATGACCTCTTTTCTTTCTGTTGAAATTTATTAAAACACCTTGTTGCCTTATTTGGATCATAAACTTAAACATGAATTAAATCTTTTATTTTTACTTATCACATTTATTTAATTTATGTATACACATTATCGGAATACCTCTTAATACATCGCCAGTAAATAAAACAACTATAATGTGGGTAGTTAAAATACTGAAGCAGCACTGTGTTGAACAAGCAACATGTAACATACACCTTAATTAATTTCACCCGGATGGCAAGACTAGCCCGAGGTGAAAAGCGATATGTCAAGAACAACGAAACAGCTGAAACATAAACTCAACACACCATGACTGTGCAGTCAAGCTGGGGTGACTTACACAACGAGTGGCAAATTAAAATTCAGTCTTGCAGCAGCAGCCACACGGGTAAGTCATCAACAAATAATTAACTCCTGATAAACCTTCGTCTCAATAAACCTTTTACCCACGCGTTGTGCCATTGAGGACGACGTTTCCATTCCAAGTCCTACCCACGCGTTGTGCCATTGAAGAACGGTTGACGATTCCAACAGCTGACGATGGATGACATCGGTACATCAGGCCACTAAGAAACTCGGATCGAAAACAGTGTAATGACATGAACAAATATTGAGCAATATTGACAATAAGTAAATGGAATACAAATTTATTATTATCACTCGTGAACTCAAATTTATAGAATATATTATATTTTTTTTTTAAAAATTAACTATTTTATAATAAACATCAAGAATCGATGAATTAGACTTAACCCCGTGTACTAAATTGTTTGTGAACGAACCCTGGACACCGGCGAGTGATACCTCGGCAAGAAAAAGGTTCGTCACAACAGATCGTAAAACAATACTTTATTGAGGCGAACTTTTGGTAACCCAATCACATCAAGAATTGGGCCTGTTAATTGGCTACCTAGGTCATGTGATTTAACTCCGTTAGACTACTTTTTGTGCGTATACGTCAAGTCACTGTTCTATGCTGATAAGCCGGTTACGACTGATCTGTTGGAAACTAACAGTCGACGCGTTATAAGCGAGATAAGGCCCGCTATACTGGAAAAAGTGCTGCAAAATTGGATCGACAGGATGGTCTTCATAAAACCCAGTCGCGGTGTCCATATGCTCCGAATTTTGTCAAAACACTAAGTGCCATAAAATTTACGAACTAATAAAGCGAAAATATTGTGTTTAATTTGGAAAAAAAGTTCTTTACTTCTAAAAGGTTAAAAAGGTTTGTGAAAAACTTGTTAGCATTGAGATTAATAAATTTCTTTCTGGAAATTATTTATTGTCCCTATATTAATATGATGCTGGTTTATTATCGTAGCTTTACCAGCTCGATTTTTCAAAGGCTTTTGTTAAAGTAAGTCACTCTTTTCTTTGTCAAAAGCTTAAGTATCTTTTTTGTTTTATTTCTTGTTATTATTTGTCGCAAAGATCACAGAGTGTTTACGTTGGGCAATTCTTCTTACACCATAAGTCTGTCCAAAGTAGTGTTCCACAAGATTCTATTCTTGGCTCTCTCTTTTGATAATCTTTAATTGTGATATCTTCACTGTATGCAATCATGTTTCCTTGTTTCCTTAGTGAAATCGAACATTTAGATGAGTTTTCAATAAAATTTAATGCTGATTTAAGTATCAGGTTGACAACTAAGTAATTGCGGATTTTTTTTAGAAAATAAATGACAATTTTTTCATGGAACGAAAGAACTTTATTCTGCAATGTATTGCCCATTTTGAGCAATGACCTTTTGCCATCTTTCAGGCAGCATCATAGTTCCACGTTCATAAAACTTCTGGTTTTTATTAGCAAAAAAACTGAACCAGGTACGATTTGACATCATCATTATTATTGAAATTTTTATTATTCAAGGAGTTTTGCAAAGATCGAAATAAAAAGTAATCAGATGGTGCAAGGTCAGGACTATATGGTGGAGGTGGCGAAACATCCCAACCAAGCTCCAATAATTTTTGCCGAGTGACCAAAGATGTGTGTGGCCTTGCATTGTCATGGCGGAATACAACACCTTTTCGATTTGACCATTACGGCCGCTTTTCTTCAACTGCATTGTTGTCTGAATTGATCGTTTGGTTGGGTGGTAAAAGTTCCTGTAATCCCACCAAACCAAACTGATAACATAACTTTCTTTTGATGAATATTAGCTTCTGATGCGGTTTGAGCTGGTTCACCTGGCTTGCTCCACGATATTTTCCGATTGACATTGTTGTAAACAACCCATTTTTCATCACCAGTTATCAATCGTTTTTAATATGGATCAATTTCATTACGTTTCTTTAACAAATCACAGATGTTAATGCGATGTGTTAAATGCTCTTCTTTCAGTTCATGAGGAACCCATATATCGAGTTTTCGTACATAGCAAAGTTGTTTTAAGCAATTTTCAATGCATGTATGTGATACATGAAGCTTCTCTGCAATCTCACGTGTTATACTGTGATGATCCGAATCGATTATTGCTTTGATTTGGTTGTTATCAACTTCAACTGGACGACCAGAGCTTTTTCATCTCTCAGTGAAAAATCACCAGAACGAAATTAGGCAAACCAATTTTGACACTGCCGTTCTTTTAAAGCTTCGTCACCATAAACAGCACATAGCTTTTTGTGAGCTTGCGATTCGTTTTTTCGTTTCCGGAAATAAAAAAGCAAAATATAAAATATATTGATTTTCCATTTTTCAACAGACGCCAAACAAAAACTACACAACCGATCAAAAAGAATTTTTTTACTGATTGACAGTTGAAGTGCCAACTATCAAATAACAAAATGTGATTGACATTTCGATTACGTCAGCAAACCTAAAAATTCAACTAAAGCCATCTATGAGTGAAATCTGCAATTACTTAGTTGCCAACCCAATAGTATACATCAATGGGCTTGTAGTAATGGTCTTCAACTTAATGCTGCCAAGCCTTACGTTTTACCTATCTGCAAAAATAAAACTATTCTTGGTGCTGCCCCTGACTTATCTATTGGTACTAGCAAGCTTAATGTTGTGTCGAAAATTGTTAAACTCGGTTTTTGCTGACTTCGTCTCTTTCTTGTTGTGATCATGTTAATAATGTCGTCCAGAAAATTTATTATATCCTACGTAACTTAAGAATGTCAGCCAACTTATGTACTACAGAATTGAAAAAATTGCTTGTTAAGCAACTTATCCTGTCTGTCATAACTTATTCTGAGATGGTTTACAGTAGACTTGAGTCTTCCTCTCAGCTGAAACTTAATTTTGCTTTTAACTGTGCCACGCGTTTTGTATATGGGTTGAACAAGTTTGAACATCTTTCCTTACTATCTCTATGAAAAAAATCTTTTTTATTTATTAATTTTTTTTTTTTATTTATTTTATTTACAAAAAAAATTTTAAAACGGTGTCTTTTTTTCATCGAAAAGTTCCCGGAGACTCTAAATACTTACATACTGTTTAACGATCTGTCGAAAATGTATGAACTAGTAATGACATATTTATTTGTCAAATACAACAAAATTTAAGCCCGCTGTAAGCAATTCAAGAAATTTTTTGTTGATTTGTTGAATTACTTCAATGGACGAGCACAGCAAAAATATGAACACAAAACCAACAACGAATACAAATAAACAACATTAAACTACTGAGTGAATTTAACTATAAATTTCAAAATACCAAGTGACACATGCACACAAAAGTACAAACATTAAAAACAAACAAACAATAAACATAGCTATCAACTGCATAATATCAACAACATGCTTGTTAATGTTGATTTTGCAAATATTATAGGCAAAAAATTCAATTTATTAAAACATGTTTAAATTTAGGTACCGTATAAAAAAAAATGTACAACAGATTAAAGTGCACTTTAAGCTGAATACGATAATTGTTAAAAACGTAATATTTTTACATGGCATGCAATGCAAATAACTCCTGTGCTGCATTTAATATTCAAATCAAAGCTTTATATCAAACTAGAAAAATTTTGGAAAATAATATAAAAATGTCAAATTCAATTATTTTGAGCACAGCAAATATTTTATCTAACAACACATTTTTGTTAAAACATTTTTAAAATAACGCATGTACATTAATTTAAATTTATTTCACATGTAATTGAAACTCCTTTGACGAAATAACAACTTACTTAATGAATTACATTGTGGTAATAGTTCACAGAAGAAAAAGTATTTTCTTAATATTTTTTATTTTTCACTTTTTTTTTTATATCGTTATTTTCGCTTACTTGCGTTGCCCTTGACTTGTAACATTTAAAATAGCAGCTCATACCACACAGCAGTTCGCTGGCTGAGAAATAATTTTCTTACTTGCTCTTGAAACGTTATTTGTGTATGTGTCTCTTTAAAGTTCCGTTTCCGAAGTTTTCTTTAAACGCAACCATCTTGTTTGGACGCCACTCTTTTGCTGCTTTTCTTTAACTCTACATCTATCTGTTTATCTTTGTGTCATCTTATTCGAAGTCACTTTGGGTTATTTCTACTTTTTTATTTATATAATTCTCCTTCTCAGATCTTTGGAATTTTATTTTTGGTGTTATTTTTATTTATTTTTCTGTGAATTTTTTTTCCAATGCGTAAATGACAAAACAACTTTCGCTCATAACCAATAACTGTAAATAAAATAAGAACGTATTTTAAAGTGTGGCACAATATTGACTTTTTCCGTTTGACATTATTATTATGTATCGTAAGAATTTAGCTGATATTTATTTTTCACAACGCAATCGTAGCACAAAAAAAAGAAAAAAAAAATAGCAAAATGCGAAGTGAAGTCCCTTTATTATTAAGACGAAACTGTAAACTTTAAAGTCTTGCAAATGCAAAATATTTACATAGGGTTATTTGAAATTTGACTTTGAGATGTGGTTGATAAAATGTTCAACATTTTTAATGTTTAAGTAAACGTAAGCAAATCAAAGGAAATATTCAATGTTATTGAAGAATAATTAGTAGACACAACTACCCAGCACAAAATCTGACCAACACAGCACAAAACTGAATTCGCGATGATAACTATCGAATTCGATGTCGATTACGATTTGAAAATGATACGTTTGGCGAACGTTATGGTTACCTCGTTAGCGAAGGTTCGCTTATGTTTCGAAAAACTATTCGCTTATGATTCCAGAGAGATGAATAATTCAAAACAAATGTGAAGAAAATTAAATTTTTTTAACTTTTTTACTGTGAGGTGAATACTTTCGGATACATTTTTTGGCACTATCAGACTAATTTTTATTATAACTACTGCGGTAACACTGGTATGAACTAACTTTCAATAGTTGATTATTTCGCCATTTAGGAATACAGGCGATATTTTGCAACGACTGTTCGCTGAAAACGAGATATGTGCCGGTTGGGTACCAAATATACCATCAAATTTACCGGCATTAAAAAAGTTAGTTTATATAAAAGCAATCTAAATACATAGAAGGTAGGAATGCGGCTACGCACCTTATATTGCTTAAGCTGAAATTATTTTTTGCCATTATTACATTCCCAACATATACTTACTGTGCTGAACAATATTCAGCCTGAAAGAATGCATATATATAAAAGGCAAGCATTGTTTCTGGTTAAACATTTTAGGACAGTATGTATATTCTGTAAAAGCACTGTAATAATGGCAAAAATTAATTACAGCTTGAGCGTTAATGCTTCCAACCCGTCGTAGGATGGGTTTTTACTTACTTACTTACTTAGTTGGTCGTAACAACCCGTGTCCGGGTTTCAACCGACCTCATCAGCTCTCGCCAGGCGCCTCTGCTTTGCGCGCGCCTTCTCCAATCGGATACACCAAGTGCGGTTAGGGCTTCCTCAGCCTGGTCCATCCATCGGAGGCATGGTCTCCCTCGTCGTCGTTGACCAGCGACCCTCGCCTCGAGCACCTTTTTCGCTGGAGCTTCGTCGTTCATACGATGGACATGACCCAGCCAGCGTAGTCGCTGCACAGTTATACGCCGAACTACGTCAATGTCATCGTAGAGCTCATACAGCTCGTGGTTCATTCGGATGCGATAGTCATCGCCGACTCGAACAGGACCGAAGATTTTGCGAAGAACTTTTCTCTCGAACACCCCCAGAGCGGCTGCGTCAGTTTGCGAAACTACCCATGCCTCAGCGCCATAAAGCAGCACAGGTCGAACGAGCGTCTTGTAGAGTGTTAGTTTTGTCGATCGAGAGAGGGCTCTGGAACTTAGTTGCTTACTGAGCCCGTAGTAGCACCTATTAGCAATTATTGCTCTTCGCTTTATCTCCAGGCTGATTTCGTTGTTGGTATTAATGGCGGTGCCAAGGTAAACGAACTCCTTGACTACTTCAAAGTTATAGCTGCCGGATGAAACGTGGGAGTCTAAACGCCGAGCTCCCTTGTTTGTAGACAGCATATATTTTGTTTTGCCCTCATTTATCGTCAAACCCACTTTGGCTGATTCCTTTTCGATAGCGGCGAAAGCAGCGGTAACATCTCTCTTGGTTCTGCCGACAATATCAATATCATCAGCGTACGCAAGGAGCTGGACGCCTTTGTAGAAAATGGTGCCATTACGATGCACACCGGCCTTTCGTACGATCCCCTCCATGATGATGTTAAAGAGATCGCAAGACAGTGGATCGCCTTGCCTGAAACCTCTTTCGGTATTGAAGGTTTCGGAGAGGTAATTTCCTACCTTGACGGAGCTGCGTGTGTTGCTCAACGTCATTCTGCAAAGTCTAATCAACTTTGCAGGTATACCGAACTCAGACATTGTTGCGTATAGGCAATCCCTTCTCGGGCTATCGAACGCAGCTTTAAAATCGACAAAGAGATGGTGTGTGTCAATTTGATTTTCGTGGGTTTTCTCCAGGATTTGTCGTAGCGTGAAAATCTGGTCTATGGTGGACTTACCAGGTCGAAAGCCACACTGATAAGGTCCAATCAGTGTTTTTGTAATCGGCTTTAATCTTTCACATAGTACGCTTGAGAGAACCTTATATGCGATGGAAATAAGACTGATACCTCTATAACTTGCGCAGATTGTTGGGTCTCCTTTCTTAAGTATAGGGCACAGTACGCTGAGGTTCCAATCGTCGGGCATGCTTTCTTCTAGCCATATTATGCTGATGAGCTGATGCATGCGCCTTATCAATTCATCGCCGCCGGTTTTAAACAATTCAGCTGACAGGCCGTCAGCACCCGCTGCTTTGTTGTTTTTGAGTCGTTGGATAGCAACTCGAACCTCATCATGGCTAGGTGGTGGTACTTCCACTCCGTCATTGTTGATTGGTAGCTCTGGACTGCGCTCTCCATGGGCGGCATTGGTGAAATCGTCGCCAGTAAGTAAATTGGAGAAGTGCCGTCTCCACAATCTCAGGATGGGTTTTTATAATAGTAATATAATAAGATACAACAAGAAAAATTTATAGAAATTGTCAAAAAGGGACATGATTTCAGTTTATTGTACCTTGTCTGACCTTTTATGTGTATCATATTTTCTTTTTAGTTGATTTCTTAAGTTGCAGTGTGACATTTACTTTGTTAGAAATGAAGACCAAATCCACATTTTTCCAGTAGAATTGAACTTAGAATAAGACTGTGTAAAATGAAATTAAAAAAAAAATGAAATGAAGCATGTAGCGAAGCAAATTCTTGTCTGGCAGCACCATATGTTATGTTATGTTATGTTATGTTATGTTATGTTATGTTATGTTATGTTATGTTATGTTATGTTATGTTATGTTATGTTATGTTATGTTATGTTATGTTATGTTATGTTATGTTATGTTATGTTATGTTATGTTATGTTATGTTATGTTATGTTATGTTATGTTATGTTATGTTATGTTATGTTATGTTATGTTATGTTATGTTATGTTATGTTATGTTATGTTATGTTATGTTATGTTATGTTATGTTATGTTATGTTATGTTATATTATGTTATGTTATGTTATGTTATGTTATGTTATGTTATGTTATGTTATGTTATGTTATGTTATGTTATGTTATGTTATGTTATATTATGTTATGATATGTTATGTTATGTTATGTTATGTTATGTTATGTTATGATATGTTATGTTATGTTATGTTATGTTATGTTATGTTATGTTATGTTATGTTATGTTATGTTATGTTATGTTATGTTATGTTATGTTATGTTATGTTATGTTATGTTATGTTATGTTATGTTATGTTATGTTATGTTGTGTTATGTTATGTTATGTTATGTTATGTTATGTTATGTTATGTTATGTTATGCTATGTTATGTTATGTTATGTTATGTTATGTTATGTTATGTTATGTTATGTTGTGTTATGTTATGTTATGTTATGTTATGTTATGTTATGTTATGTTATGTTATGTTATGTTTTGTTATGTTATGTTATGTTATGTTATGTTATGTTATGTTATGTTATGTTATGTTATGTTATGTTATGTTATGTTATGTTATGTTATGTTATGTTATGTTATGTTATGTTTTGTTATGTTATGTTATGTTATGTTATGTTATGTTATGTTATGTTATGTTATGTTATGTTATGTTATGTTATGTTATGTTATGTTATGTTATGTTATGTTATGTTATGTTTTGTTATGCTATGTTGTTATTCGGTTTCATATTTGGCCAGTTTCTGCCAATTTAAACAATAACGGCCAGTGCTGCCAGGTGTCTGTGAAAAAATGACCCAGTTTTTCATACAAAATAGTTGTGTTCCCCGTTTTTAGATTAAGTTTCTCTGCTTTTTCTTCGTTTTCGAAATAATAATTAAAAATTTTTAAAAATAAAAACAACTTTACTAATTTCATCTTATTAAATAAAAACAAAAAAAAACAATACACATCAAAAAATTGCGTAAAGGTACGATTACAAGCAATATTAGAACAAAATATCTAAGTTCAAAGTAACAATCGTTGATGGCTCACTATTAGCTCTACACTTCCATACTGTTGCAGTCAAAAAAATTCCGGAAAGCTGAACATTCTATAAGCGAAATTAAAGCCCAAACCTCAAAATTTTGTGCAAAATCTCATATCAAGAAAACTACGTTTGGCAAAAAATAACTGAAAAAATTCAATATATGTTTACTTTATATAAATTTTTTTTTATTCCTAAGCTTATGAAATGTTTTTTTTTTTGTTTATTATAAATTAAAAAAAAATTAATTTAAACAAATTTTAAATTTTAAATAAATATCCAGTTTCTGTTTCCTTTTTTGGCTTCGATATCGGCCAAAAATTCGGTTTCGGTCTGACACTAGTTTTGAGTTGCTTGATAATTTCTTTTTTTTTTAATTTATTGCTCTTTCTTAGTTTAAAGTTTTTAGTTCTTAGTTAATTCTTAGTTCCTAGCTTTAAGTTATTTGATCCTAATTTTGAGTTCTTGGTTCCTATTCCTCAGCAATTAAATTTAAATTCTTTGTGCTAAGTTATTTGTTCTTGGTTCTTAGATCTTAGTGCTTAGTTATTAGTTATGTATTTTTAGTCTTTGTATTAAGTACATTTTTATTAGCTTTTAGTTTTTATTTTACATTCCTTGTTTACTATGCATCGCTCATGACAGGATTTGCTTAATAACATACTCAAGGTAAGCAAATAATTTTTCTCTCACTTGGTCGTCTTACAACTATTTTACCGTTAATAATTATTCTTACTCTTTCTCACATTCTGTTTTATCAAGAAAATCGTCTCTGAAAGCTTTACTTCTACTATTGTTTACATAACTATCATCAAATTGATCTACCAATAATGTTTCCAGGAGAATTTTACTCTTTTCGGCTTGAACACAATTTTGCCACGTTTTCCCAGATAATCAATGCAAAATTATTTGCAATTTTAATTTTAGTAATATTCGAAATGTATTTATTTTTCATTTTCCTACCTCACCATCATGCCATTTTTTTCATCTTGTATCACATTCTGCAGCTACCTATAATGCATGCATTATCCTTTATTTTAAGAATTTCGTTTTAGTTTTGAGTTACCGGAAATATTTTATCTTGCGGGAAAACTTGGTGCACATCGTTGTTTACATACGTATTTCTCATCATCCATGCCATAGTTTGAACCCAGCTTATCCTTTCTCATCGTTACAGCTGCTTTCTTTCTTTCTTTTCTCTCAAGTAAAAATATCCTTTTTTGCTACGTATCTTTCATATTTATACGATAGCTGATTATATTCTTGTCTGCATCGTTGTTGCTGTTGTTGTTTAACATTGCTTTGAGCATGTTTATCCTGTTTGTATTTGTGTTGTTTTTAGCTATTGTTGTTGTTGTCGTTGTTATGATTGTGACCTACATGCACGTGTTGTATTTCATTGTGTCATGTTACTCATATTCTTAAATAATTGTTTCTCTTTGTTTAGGTATTTTTTTTTTTCTTTTTTTTACTGTCTTATTGTGTGCTTTTCTTTGTTGTCTCTAAGTTTTGTGCCCGTTTTAAGTTATCCTTGCTTAAACCTGTTTATATGCTGTGCTGCAATTTCTTTTAACCAATATTTACTTTTAATGCTTTTCTCCCTCCATTTGTATGAGTGTTTTTGTTTGCGAGTATGTGTGCTTGCATAAAAACTGTTATTATATTAGTGTGATTGCTTTATATATCGCCGTGTGTGTGTGTGTGTGTGTGTGTAATGTTTTAAGCAATATATGTTTGTATTTGTGCTAGTGCATGTAAGTGTATTTCGAGCAAAAATAGAAAACCATTTGCAGCGTATTTCGAATCTTTTATTTGTTTTTGGACTGTATTTGAGTTTTCAATAAAATTGATTAAACCTGCTGTCGGATTGAAAGTAATAAAATAATAATGTTGACTCTAGCATTTGCTATCATTTTATTATGATTGTTTTTGTTTCATTTCGCAAGAGTTTTCTTACCATGATTGTGGTTAGTTAATTAAATTGATTAAATAATTACAAATTTATGGAGCACGAAAAGGAAATTTCTATAAACTTTAATTTAAAGTGGAAAGCCAGGTAAATATTATTATGAGCAACAAATTTGAAAGCCTCATTTGAACGTGCTGAGCTTGTCAAATATTTGTTTAGACTTTAATGAAGGACTTATAGCCGTTTGGATTAAACATTAAACTTCTGAGACATACATATCATAAAAATTAAACTTTTTGCTATAAAGTGTTTTCCTTAAATGCTTACTTTTTGTATTTTATTTTATTTTAATATGTACTTAAATTGAGAAAGAATGATATAAAAATATTTTGGATATTTATTCATTGCTTTGAATTTTTTATTTATAATTCATGAAAATAATAATGGAACATAACAATTACTTTTCAAATAATAACAAAGTATTAGAATAATAGTTTTTCCACTAAGACATTCTGTGGGTACCTCCATAAAAGTAAATACCATAACTAGTTTTGAATATTTGTACAAATTCTATTGAAATTTCAGAAATTTAAAAATATCAGTTAATAGGTAAAAAACTTCTCCTTATTTATTTTTAGAAATGTAAAACTCAATTTCACAAAACTCTACTATGCTTTAAAAGAAATTTGCTTTCTTTTAATTGTGCAACTCACTGTAAGAACTTATTTAGCTCTAAACCGTACTCAAATTTCTGACAGCTATTAAAATGAAAGAGCCCAAACTAGCAAAATTATTTGTGGCTTACAAAACTAATGCTTAATTAAGCTTTAAAAATTATATTCTTGTTATGCTTTAGGCAAAACTTCTAAGCAAATAATTAACGAATGTTATGAGTTTTTTAGGGTTCTGATTATAAATGAAAGATAGATATGTTGGTTAATGTTTCAAAATCAACAAAGAATTTTATCTCAAGTGTTTACGTAGTTTTAATTAGTTGTGCTGGCATTTAAGTGTATAAGTTGTGGGTTATATTAATTTTGGGTTGTTGCTGTTGTTGTTGACATGTGCTAGACAAATATGACTGAACCAACTTTATAGCTAAATTTAAAAGTTGTAGATTTTTATTTGTTTTGGTATATTTAAGAGTTAATTTAAACAAAAATATGTATGACACACAGTTAATATATGATATATGAAAGCGTTGTAATTGAATGCTATAAAAATAGTGATGAGTTACATAACTTTTTAAAAGTACCATTATCTTTGCCTGTAAATTAGTACTTAAATAAACATCTTTGCACACAAAAGTTTTTTTTTTTTATTTTCTGTTAAGGTTTATTTGACTTTTATTTTAATTTCTTGCTTACTAAGCACACCAATTCTAATGCTTTACTTAGCAGTTAATTTGCACTCACAAATATACACACACACACACACACACACACACACACACACACACACCAGTACATCTGGGACTAATTTATGCTACCCAGCGCTAAGCTGGCTGCTGTCATGCCTGTTAAGCTTTGTCCAGCGCTCTAAGAATGCTTGTCATGACCAGCTTATTTATTGTTCGCTATCCTTTTAAATCCTTTCAACTTGATTTGCTCTAAGCAGTTGTCAATGCGGCTGAGATTTCAAGTGATTAAAAAAAAAAAAAAACTCAGCTCTACCGATTTTCTGCTTCACCTAAGGCAGCGTGACTCAACCTTAAGCCAATACTTAGTTTGCTTAGTCCTTTGTAAAATCAGGCAAGCGCAACAGTGTCCTTTATTGTCCTCTATCACAACAGCAGAGACAGCAGTGAAAACTTTGCTTTGTCATCAGATCGGACACAAAAACAGTTTGGTAGAATTTTTATAAATTGTACCTTTGAAAAACTTAAATGTTTATATTTTAAATTAAAATTTGAGTGCAAGTGATTTATGATTTTTTACAGAGCATTCTATTCGTCAATTTTGATTTTGAAAAATTAAAAAAAAATATATTAAAGCTAACAAAAACTATAACAAATCGGAGCAAATCACAAGCAAACGTAAAAGCCGTCTTAATTAGAGCTAAAAATCACCCTGTAACGCCAATTAAAATTTCGAATCAATCAACATTTTTATTTATCCAATTAACAACGTCGAATACCCTTATTATTTTATTGCTTTTATTGATTTTATTGTTTTTATTGAATGTGCGACTTAATTAAATGTTACTCATACGCACCGGTGTTCAAACTAAATTGAATTCATTCGCGTATGCTCTCTAGTGAATTTTAATTGATATTTATTATCGACAATTAATAAGCAAGAGTATTTAACTAGGAAAAAAGCTTAAATGTCAAAAAAAAACTAACATACATGCCTAGAATATAAACAAACATAGTTCAAACAAGGCATTAAATTGTTGTGCATAATATTGCTAAACACAGTCAAGTGTTAAAAAAAATCTCACACACACACACACACACACATGCAGCTTAAACAAAATATAATCAATATCAACACACATAAATATATATTTTTAAATAAGCTAACGTTGAAAACCAACACATAACCAAAAAGTAGAAAAACCTACAAATTCAAAAAAAAGCAACTCATTTCAAAATTGCTGAAAATTTATTTTTTTTTTAGTTGTTGTTTTTATTGCTGTTGTTGTACCTGTCTATGCTAGCCAAATTGTGGTTGCAGTTAAATTGTTATTGTTGTTCTTTTCATTTTAGTTATAACTGTTGTTTTAGTTGTTCGTTTTTTGAAATTTCAGCATTTGCACTGTTTTGAGCTAGTTTTAACCTCGGCTTGGCACATAAATAATTTTTTTTATATATATCGTTTTTGTTTCGCTTCGGATACTGACTATTTTTTATTTTACCTTCATTTAAGCTGATAATCTGTGTGCTCAGGTATAGCACAAAATAAATTTTGCAAGCCTCACAAGGCCGTAAACGTATGAGTTTCATTGTGCTAGTTCACTTATTTTGCGGTTTTTCGAGTTATTTTCACACCACACGGCTACAGTGGCACATACTGTATTGATGTTTAGTTAAAATATAAAATTTTAATTCATTTAAAATACTGTAGGTTTCTATAAAATTTAAGTATAAAGTTTTAAAAAACTGTTTGCTCAAATTTTGTGATATAAAAAAGTAAATTCAGGAATTTTTATTGCATTATTTATTTTGAAGTCTCTTCAACTTATAATTGTATAAATTTTAAGCGCTCACTATTCAACTGAGACATAATTTTGCTTCAATTAATTTATTGCCTCTAAATTTGCAGTTTTTCTGATATGATATGATATAATAACTCAAGTAAAATATTTATTTATTTATTTTATTTATAATAGTTAAAAACAATTTAAAAATTATAGCTAACTAAGCCCTAGCTGCCTGGGTCATCGGTTATTTGAGATACTTTTTTAAATTAAACTCTGAACTAGGAGTTTATTTAAAGAATTTCAAATAGTTCTTACGTTATTATCATTAAAATCAGATAGGAGTTCAGTTGGATTAGAGTTTTGGAAACAATTTTTTAACTATTAAGGAAGGGACAATCTGTTAGGATGTGGGGAAACAGTAAGTGCAGAAATACGGCAAAAAGGACATGTAGGTTCTCAGGAGATATTCATGTGCTAGTTTTGTGTGGCCTAGTAGAAGCCTTGTAAAGCAGTTGTTCATTATTATTGTGGTTGAAGTTTTGAAGTTGGATATAAATAAGAAAATAAATAAGAATACGAAAAATGAACGTCGCAAGGCGTCTTCAAGCTCTTCTCAGGCTAAGCAGCCCTCCCCTCTGCTATGCCAACCGAAGAAAATATATCTGTTATTTCTACACCACCCTCTACTATTCCACAATTGCCAAATACTCGCACGCCGATTCCGATTTCAACTGAGCCCACTAATCAATTCAATTTAAGGGCAGTGTTGAGAAGAAGATATCGGCAGTGCCGATAATGTTCTTGCTGCTGAGTTTAAGCCTAAGAATAGGTCTGGAAAGACGACTCAACCCGTCTTTCAGGCCCAAAAAAACTAAATAGGCTATCCCTTTACCACTTTCAAAATGTAAGGGGATTACGTTCAAAGACGCGAGACATAGTTTTGTCAACTCAGAACTTCTCTGAGGATATTATTGCGCTAGCTGAACCTTGGCTGAATGAAATCCTTACTGACTTAGAATTGTTTTCAAGTTTATAGCGAGCACAGGCACTCTGACAATACTTCTGCTGTCGGTGGTGAAGTCCTATTAGCTCTTAGGAACTCTTTTGTAAGTTCTTTTATTGATATTCCCTGCTCTGCTAATATCGAACTCATGTGCGTTAAAGTTATATATTGTAGTTCTAATGTATATGTTATTGATGCATATATTCTGCCAAAAATCAGTGCAGAGGTCTATGCAAACCTTGCTGATTGCATAGAAAATATTATACCTATACTTGATGTAAATGACGACATTTTATTGTTGGGCGATTTCAATCTGCCTGACTTAAAAATCTAATTCGAAGACACGCCAAGAACATATATTTGTTGACAATATATGTTCCGACTTACAATAAGTTTGTTGTATTTATAATAGTCTTTAGAGACTACTTAACCTGGTCTTAACTACAGACAGTAACAATGTTGTTGTTAAGAGGGCATTTTATGCTCTAACTACTGTTGATGAATTCCATCCACCATTGAGTATTTGGTAAAAATCCAACAGAGAATATAAAGTAAATTCGAATTCAGTTGATAAGCAATTGTTGCGTATAGGCAATCCCTTCTCGGGCAGCTTTAAAATCGACAAAGAAATGGTGTGTGTCAATTTGATTTTCGTGGGTTTTTTCCAGGATTTGTCGTAGCGTGAAAATCTGGTCTATGGTGGACTTTTCAGGTCGAAAGCCACACTGTTAGGATGAATTCCGGACACTTCCAGTAATACGTACATACGCCGAAACTATATGTGTCCGGATTAGCGAAACTGTACTGTACTTTATTAAAAAATCGATGCTGGGCACATCTTGTAGTAAGTAGTAGCAAGAAGAATATTTTGTGTAGAATGTTCTTATATGTAGAATAGCCAATGCTCTATCTACTAAGAGATTATTGTGATCTACTGCAACATAGCTGTAGTAATACATACTTAATATTGGATCAACAACTGTACTTAACAGAGACTTTTGAATAGGTAGATAGTGTTCTGAACTTCTAATCGCAACGTTGTGGGCTCAATTGTACGCGAAGGATCGATATTAGTACACTGCATGCATAAACTATAGCATAATTTTTGTATTTTAAGAAGACGTGCTGTAGCATGTTGGATATTGAACCTCTGACTCTCGTACTGAGAAATTGTTTGCTTAAATATATAATTTTAAAACTGGCATTATCAAATGTTAAACTCACTTCTCAAACTCTCTGCACAAACGGTTATCAACATCTCTAAGATTGCATTTTTTCTGCCTTAGAATCGTTTATTTAGTATCGCACAAATGATTTAAAGTCTTTTTTTTTCAAAAAAAACAACAAATTTTATTTTGATTTGATTTGATGCATTTAAATATCCTGTTTCGCATGGAGTGTGCTAAGCTTGTAAAAACTGACCGTCGGAGAGCCTCCCGCTCTTCAGATATGGCTGTTTTTAATTCTGCAACACTTGAAAACTGCCATTTATCAGCATATATTCGCCTGACGAGAATTCTCCAAATGTTCTCAATTGGATTCAAGTCAGGAGAAGAAGCTGGCCAATCCAAAACGTTAACATTATTCATTTGAAGACATTCTTGTGTTTTCTAGCTGGCGTGAAGTGCGGCGTTGTCCTGCTGAAAAATGTAGTTACAGCTTCTATTTTGCTTCACATATGGAAGCAAACTACTTCTCAACAGCTGACAATACAACTCGCTGTTCATTTTTGTGTGTATGTACTACTTGTAGTTCCAAAGTGCTTTGAGCTGTAAAAGCACCCCAAATCATAATAGAACCTCCAGCAAAATTGCTCCTTGAAAAATATTGGGGTTCTTTACGTAAATTATGCCAATCTGGACCATCCAAGTTGAACTTCTTTTCATCAGAAAAAATTACCTGTTAAAATTAACAAATATTTACGAAAATAAAAAAAAAACATATTAAAAAAGCTTGCGTTTGTCCACTCACTGTCCATATTATTCCGGCAAAACTCTAACCGTGCATCCTTATGACGCTTGTGGAGGCGTGGCATTACCTTTAATATTTGCCTGCAAATTTGCTTGGATCGCTTGAGAACATTCCAAATCTTTGTTTTGCACTCTTTTGTGAGAACACAAGCTGCAAGTTGGGTGCAGCTTTTTTTACTTTTGCTCGCTTCTTTTAAAATTGTTCGCTGCTCTCGCTCAGATAATTTGCGTTTTCGGCCTCCAGACTTATTTTTTCCGTAATTTACAATATTTGTAAAAAATTGTAAATCACTTTTCTGCTACAACATATTTTATAAGCAATTTCTGCAATTGATGCATCCTTTTCATTCAAACCAATAATTTCACATTTCTCAAATTCATTTAAAACCTTTCCACGATGCATTTTACATACAAATGACGCATTAAACTCGTATTATACAGTTATCATAAGAATTTGTTGATTTTGCTGAAAAAAAAATTGACTTTAAAGCATTTGTGCTATACTAAATGAACGATTCTTAGGCACAAACAAAGGCAATGTTAAAGATATTTATAACGGTTTATGGGGAGAGTCAAGTGATTATAAAATTTGTTAGTGTCAGTTTAAAGAGAACACATTTAACCACAAAATTTCTCAGAATGAGAGCCGGAGGTTCAAAATCCAACGTGCTATAGCACGTTTTTTTAAACTACATAAATGATGATATAGTTTATGAACGCAGTGTATATTGAATTTACTATTCCGTGCTATAACATACGAAAGAACAACGAAACATCAATTTCTAAGAAAAACGTTGTCGAAATTAAATAGTGTAATTTTAGAGATTTCACTTTAGCAAATTACAGAACGAGACGTAAAAAGCTTCGCTTCAAAAAAAAAAAAAAAAAAAAAAATGGACCTCAACTTCGAAAGTACCTCGTTTCATTTTCTCACACTGCTTTCAAAAGAGTTGACAAAAAAAAAAAAAAAACAAAAGATTCTCCAAACAAAATATAAACCAAACATTAAATCGTATTCGTACTTTTACTATTGTACATTAGGGTGTCCCAAAAGAATTTTTTTTTTTCGAATTCCGTAGTTGCCTTACCTTTGTTTGAAAGCTTAAAGCTTTTAGAGTATTTTTTAATTTTTTTTTGTCAGATTCGTTGGAAGAGGAATCCGAAAATTTTCGAATTTCAAGCATAAGTTGGACAATAACAGACATTTTCTAGTCTTTGAGTGATAATTTCGAAAGACAAATGTCCAAACTTTACTTTAATCTACATATATCCGAAGTTTTGGTAATTTTTTTTTTTTGATCATAAGGGTATCATTTATAGCTGCTCAATATATTGGATATGTAAAATAGCTCATACACAATCTTTTATCCTTTAACATTGACATTGAAGCAACAACTCTGCGTAACAAAGGCTGTTGGATTGTGGGGTAGTGTATAGAACTATCAATCGAAGTGGTAGGAGTTCGTTATCACGGTAGACCAAGAAAATATTTCGAATAAGTATATAAAAATTACATTGTATTGTTGTAATAGACGCAAGCAATAAAGACACATCAATTTCTAAGAAAACGGTGTCGAAAAAAGTGTTGTGATTAAGATTTCACTTAAGCAAAACACAGAACGAGGTGTAAGAAGCTTCGCTTCAAAAATGTACCCAAAATAGTATAAAAGCACATTCCAGAGCAACTTTGACTGCATATAAGCCTGCGTGGTGTGTTTATGCATCAGCGGTTTTGTCGTTCTACAAAAGCTTAATGTTGGCAAGCTAGCGAAATTAATGAAATTCTTTGCCTTTTGTTTTGATTGTTTTAATTAAATAATTAATTTTTTGTTATTCATTAAACATTTAATTAATTATTTGTAGGGGTAAAACGAGGCCTACTGGCTTTCGTTCTCACAGCTTTTATGAAGAATTGTTATTACACAGACTCATAGTATCTACCTGAGTAGATGAAAAGAAAATTTTACAGAATACATTTGAAAAAAAGAAGTATATGTGTGGCCATTAAGCACGATAGAATTGAAACTTCTACCCAAAACTGGAAGATCTGGGGTAATTAATTTGTTGTATTTACATTATTTTTTGTTGTATTTACAAATATGATATTATTTTGTCGTATTTATAAGCAATCTCAGCAATTGATCCATCCTGTGACTTATGTATGCTTTTTTTTTTAACAAGAAGTAAGCAAGAAGTATATTTAAGTACATTTTCGGAAATTTTGTGTTACAGTGCCACTTATCTTGAAAAAATGTGGGTTCATTTGGGACTAGTTTTTACTATATTCATGAACTTGGTTTGAAAATTGATGATATTCAAATCATTTTCCACCCTATTAGAACAACATAGTGTCTGCGTTGATCCTGAATGTAGCATAAATAGCAGCTTCCAACCTGTGGCTTCGTTGCTTCCACACCAGCAGCTGCAGAGGTTGATGGTTGAACTTCAAGTCTTTCTTGTAAGGCCGAATCTATGAAACTGCCTATGGCAATTTTTGTATTGAAGTTGCGCATTATCTGTTGATTTACCGACCGCTCTTCAATGATTGGCATGCAAAGTTCTTTGGCGAGTTGGCGAAGAAAGCGTTTATGCCTTGAATTATTGAATGATATGTTAGCCAATGCCGTTAGATCTATCATATTGAAAAAATGAGACAATGGCCAACGCCTTGTCGACCTTTGGCAAGTATATTCGCCGAGCATTTGGTCCATCACGTCCACTCTTCTTTTAGTTTGGTTGTAAAATGCAATCATTTCTGGTTTCATGTAAAGATGACAGTAAAATTACTGTTTTCTTCTTCTTCGGCATATATGAGCACATGGCTATATGTGCGGTAAAACCAAATATGCTTGATCCTTCTGGACGATCTTTGTGTGCCAACATTTCTCTCAGTATGTACGTTTTATTTTTTCTCAGTGTTCCAACCGCCGTCAAATTCATGGATGACAAGCTCTCCACCAAATTTAGCGCAGTAAAAAAATTGTCCATAGTGATGTTACTAAATCTTTCACCACGCGCTCACCTGGGTTGGTTTTCCGTCCCGTAGTTGCTTGGCCTGTATATATTTGTCCATGCAGTGGGTACGAGTTTTTGTTATCACATACCCACCACACTTTGATCGCATATTTTGCCGGTTTTGTTGGGATGTACTGCGTGAAGCGTGTCCGGCCACGATATGGGAAAAGTTGTTCGTGCACGGTTAAATTTTCGCTGGGCTTATATGTGTGCTCAAAGTTATAATTCATCATAGTCCAAAGCTCGGATATTTGTGCAGATTTATCAGTTTGGAGGCGTATATGCCTTGTATTGGAATTATCAAATCTGATGAACCACAGTATGGCCTGAAAACGGTCAATACTCATTGCAGCATCGACTACAAGTCCGTGGCGCATTCGCCGTTGCTGCGGTTGCTGCCAGTCATAGTAAGCACACCAATAAACGCATATATGTCACTCAACGTTACCGCCTTCCATGTTTTTGGTTGCGCCTCGGGATGTTTTTCGTTATATTCATTGTATGTCGCTTCCGCTTTCCTGTTGGTGTGGCGTACTATTATATAAACCATTTCCGGGGTCATAAAACATTTGAAGATATTTAAAATTGACATAGTAACAGTTGATTTTGCGGGCCCATTTCGCTGTCGTAATATATTGTGCTGTCTCGTTTGGCGTGCACGTCTTGGTTCTGAGCTCCATGTGGTACCATCACGAGCAACATATTCATGTGCACGTAGATTTATCTGCATAGAATTATCTTCATGATCCATATCTTCATCCTCTTCATTATCATCGGTAGCATTGTCAATTTCATTGTCATTTTCATTGTCGTTTTCTGATACTAATTCTTCATCTATAACGTCGTCAAACAAGCCTTTTATAAAATTGTGTTATGTATTTTGTAATTTACCTCAAATATCAATTTCCTTACAAAAATTGAGTTCGCTTTCTTCCAGCCATTTTTTATTTTTTAGTAATATATATTTTTTCACTACGAAAATAAACTTCAAACTTCAATAGCAATCTATAGAATAAAAAGAAGCTCGTCAAACTGGCTGAACGAAACCTTCAGACCTTAGCGCAAGGACTGGTTTTTATGGTTTTATTGCTGTTTTGCTTATCTAAATGAGACAAGAATCGGCACATTTATACCTGCTAATATTTCTTCAACATCATTAGCAGAAATATTGAAGAATTATTGTATTCTGGGAAATTCGAACAAAAACGAAAAAATAATTACCTCTTAGAAGTAAGTTTGAATGCGCGTAGATTTTAGAACTAGGTAACAAATATGCGCTAATTACCTACCAAAATATTCGTAATACATTCATCTACAAAATTATATTAACGGAATAAAAAATTTCCCAGAAAATGTTAAGAAAACAGCGTACAACCAGCTACTGGCCACACCTGTACCCGGGTATAAGACTGCGTGACAAAAGTTGGGTATCCTAAGTCCTAGGGTTAATAGTTCATCAGAAACTTCACTTGGCATGTGCACATTGTTTAGAGCTTAGAATATACGTCCGAAGATCGCAAGGTAGTGGATTAAAATATTATTCAAATTATAATTTTGTCGTTTGTACTTTATTACAATACCAATTCCTTGGATACTAATAATTAATTTTTTTATTTTAATTTTTGGGATACGTTTTAATTTTTAAGCAATATTTAAAGCTCTCGTCCTTACACTTTACTCCACAGTATTGTGAATTTGCTTAATGCCGGAATTTCTGAGTATATACATTTTTGCGGGTGTAGCTGTCTGATGCAGAAAAACTCAAGCACACTGACGCTATTTTCACTGCATTTGACTGCAGATTTTGGTGTATGTGCATGTGTACGTTGTTGTATCTATGCATAATTTATCGAACTTAATTTCAGCTAAATATGAAAATTGCAAATAAGTTATTTGTGAAATTTTGTGCAAATGCTTATGCAAAAGCTCACATACACACACACACACACACACACACACACTAATTTTCACAGTCAATTTCAGCTGCATCATTATTGCGTGTATTATTTATCAGTTATATAGTACATTTTTTTATATTCTGTAAATTAAATTGACAATCAGACTGCATTCAATACAATATAAAAAAAAAAAAAAATATATTGAAGAGTTCATTTCACATGTTCACAATTTAATTAAAATTTTGTAATTGCTTTTTTTCTACATTGCAACTGTGTAAATGTTACATAATTAAATTAAATTATTGTAATTGTATTAGTTGTGACATAGTTTTACATGTGTGTTCGAGCGCATATGGCTGTTAATTCATTCTTTTTTTTTTACGCAAATTAATCAACGCTTAATTAATATATTGTGCTTCAGTGGAGCACACAAGCAAACATGCACGCATGAACAACAACAACAATAACTACAACAATTATTACGCTGCCACTTGAACATTATTTATTCCTAATGTAGTTGCGTTCTAAATCTCGCCAATCATAGGCCACATGCATCCCTCAAGCTAAAAGTTTTGCACAACACTTTGGCCGCCTAAATATATGTATGTATGTATGTGTGTGTGTGTGTGTATATGTGCTTATATGTGTTTATGCTTTAATATATACATAGCTGTTGATGCTGAGCATATTTTGCACTTTTGCTATTTGCTAGTATATTGATTATATTTGCTTAAAACAGCTATAGCACCGAAAGCCAAAAACAATAACGCTAACAGCAATAACAACAACATCACCATCAACTAATGTTTACATATTAAAGCTCATTATTATATTAATTATTCACACGATGCAAACTCGCCTATCTATCAACCTAGCACTTTGGCTTGAATTTCAAGTTAGTGCTGCAATTAATCATGTGATAGCAGTAGCAATAACAACAACAACAACAAAAACTTGTGCAGCAACAACAACATCCGCACTAGCAACAATAGCAAGCAATTTATTCATACTAATAGCAATGTTTGAAGTTTGCTCGAATTTCTGTAGACCTCAACAAGGTCAACAACAACTGGCTCACCGCTACAGCGCTTAAGTTTTAAAGCTCTACGCTTATACTGATGATGGAATTTTGCATGAGCTAGTGTCAGTCAATATTTGTTATTTAGATCTGAATGTATAGGAGAAAATTAAAAATTACATGCATTTATATACTCCAACAAGAACTTATAGAAACTTGCAAGTTGGATGACAAAGTGCGTATTCAATTTGTTAACAAAACCCATTACTTACTTACTTACTTAGGTGGTCGTAACAACCCGTGTCCGGGCTTCGGCCGACCTCATCAGCTCACGCCAGGCGCCTCTGCTTTGCGCGCGCCTTCTCCAATCGGATACACCAAGTGCGGTTAGGGCTTCCTCAGCCTGGTCCATCCATCGGAGGCATGGTCTCCCTCGTCGTCATTGACCAGCGACCCTCTCCTCGAGCACCTTTTTCGCTGGAGCTTCGTCGTCCATACGATGGACATGACCCAGCCAGCGTAGTCGCTGCACAGTTATACGCCGAACTACGTCAATGTCATCGTAGAGCTCATACAGCTCGTGGTTCATTCGGATGCGATAGTCATCGCCGACTTGAACAGGACCGAAGATTTCGCGAAGACCTTTTCTCTCGAACACCTCCAGAGCGGCTGCGTCAGTTTGTGAAACTACCCATTCCTCAGCGCCATAAAGCAGCACAGGTAGAACGAGCGTCTTGTAGAATGTTAGTTTTGTATTGCGAGAGAGGGCTCTGGAACTTAGTTGCTTACTGAGCCCGTAGTAGCACCTATTAGCAATTATTGTTCTTCGCTTTATCTCCAGGCTGATTTAGTTTTTGGTATTAATGGCGGTGCCAAGGTGAACGAACTCTTTGACTACTTCAAAGTTATAGCTGCCGGGTGAAACGTGGGAGTCTAGACACTGCGCTCCCTTGTTTGTAGACAGCATATACTTTGTTTTACCCTCATTTATTGTCAAACCCACTTTGGCTGATTCCTTTTCGATAGCGGCGAAAGTAGCGGTAACATATATTTGGTTCTGCCGACAATAACAATATCATCAGCGTACGCGAGGAGCTGGACACCTTTGTACAAAATGGTGTCATTACGATGCACACCGGCCTTTCGTACGATCCCCTCCATGATGATGTTGAAGTCATCGCAAGACAGTAGGTCGCCTTGCCTGAAACCTCTTTCGTTATTGAAGGTTTCGGAGAGGTCATTTCCTACCTTGACGGAGCTGCGTGTGTTGCTCAACGTCATTCTGCAAAGTCTAATCAACTTTGCAGGTATACCGAACTCAGACATTGTTGCGTATAGGCAATCCCTTCTCGGGCTATCGAACACAGCTTTGAAATCGACAAAGAGATTACAAAACCCATTACACGGTTAAAAAGTTAGACCTGAATATTAATTTAGAACTTAATCTTTTCGCCACTACCGGGATTATATGTTCCAGTATATATATCGGAATGTTGCATATATATCAATTTTAAATAATGAATTTTAATACCTTATCTACTATTTAAATCTACTACTTCATCCTAGTTTAGTCAAAAAATAAAAAAAAAAATAATATATCTAAGGTACAAATTTTTAAATTAAAAAAGTTGGATTTTTAACTTTTAACACGGAGAGAAAAAAAATATTCTTACATTAAGATAATAGTTTGCTACAAATCAAGCATTAAACAAAAATAAGGAAACAATAATAAGTATTAATTTTTAAAATTAATTAAAATTGTTCCTTCAGGCTCAAGAACAAGATTGCTTGATGCAGCCATATAAACCTACACAAGTACACACAAAGTAAAAACATTCACGAAAACTTTTGTAGACTCTATACAGTGTTCTGCAATGGATAGCTTTTTTGCGACTCTGAGTATATCTGAAAAAAATCAGTACAAAAACCGACTCAACCCTTAGCGCATGCAACTCGGCTCATATTCTCTTCTACGAAGCTACAATGTGGCGGCTGAAATTAATTTGAGTATCGTAAATCAGGAGTCGGATCGAAGAAGATGGGATTTTTTTCGGTTCATAAATACTTATGGTTGTCGTCTTGCTGATACTTATCCTACTTACCGAAATACTTATAATCGACACAAGCAATCGAATCACTCGGCTCAGCTACCATAGATGTAAAGCAGAGCGCAGTAAAGCGCAACAGTGAAAACTGAGCGAGTTTTATGTAATTGTTTCGTGCGTTTTTTTTTTTGTTGCTTCTTCTTGTGTTGCTTTTTGTTTTTATCTCACACTGTGAAAGCAGCGCATGAGGTAAAGTTGTTGAGGCTTATAACAATACACAGCTTCGATAGTTTGAAGCTTTAATTAGCAATTTTTTCATTTGTTTCGTGACATTTAATTCTCTGAAATTAGCAATTATTATTAAATTTGTAAAGTATTTATTTTTTATTTTTCACCGTTCACCTTTAGTTGCCAAATCACATACGCATAGTTTAACTTCTACTTTGCTGCTTTTTTTACGTACAACAAGCAAACGGTCAATGGCGCCGGCCTTTGTTTTCGTTTTGCTTATGCGTAACAAAAAAAAAAAAAACAAATCTCAAGCGTTGGTTGTTGTTGTTGTTTTCTTTTCCCTAGAGTGCATCAACAAAATACAAACGAGTTTTTCGAGAAAAAACAAGCAAAAAAAAACTAATAGCCCTATTCTGGTGATTGACAATTGTAAATATATTGACAACGGTAAAAATTTCTTATTCTAAAATGTAATCAAAAGCTCATAACATAACAAAACTGTCAACACCATAAAAAAATATTCAGTACAAATAAATTTGCGAAACATTTTGAAAGTTTGAAAGACTAGCTTGTCAATGAATTTGCAGTTGTCAATTACCAGAATAAGGCTATAAAGCTGACATTGCCTGCAGACAAGTGCTTACGAAAAGTGCATACGCAAAACAAAAAGCATGCAAATGAATAACCAGCAGTCGCGATGTATTGTGCGTTGTAAACAATCAAATTTTTAAATTAAAAAAAAAAAAAAATTTAAAAACCCAATCAAAAAATTAGTTCGCATTTTTAATATAATTTTTTTTCAATAAAAGTCTTAGCTTCACTTATTTACGCACAGAGACGTTGGCAGAGAGAGAACAGTACTCAGAGTACACTAAAAATACATTCGGATCGAGCGCCTTTGTGATAACATCACTTAACGCACTCATTGAAAACGGCTTGAAGTGGTTCGGATCACGCCGCGCTCGGATATAAGAATGTACTTATACCCGAAAATATGAGATGAGCCGCATGCTTATAAGTATTTTACATATATCATTGACTCTGGATAGAGTTGAAAAGAGCGGATATGATTTGAGTATCCGATGTCGGTCGTATACTCATTGCAGTTCTCTGAATCTATACTGACAAAAAAGTTAGCAACTCAACCAAGGAATTCGTCAATATGAAAAACATTGTTTGTATCGACAAGGTTCTAGGTAGAGTTGAAAAATTTTTTTTCAGTATAGAGTCAACAAAAGCTTTGGTCAAGGTTTTTCTTTTAAGTGTACATCTTTCTACCCTTAGCTTTCATTTTCCCACTATTCAGCTCAAGAAATACAATTAATTTTGCAAATAATAATGATTTAAATGTGAAATTTAAAACAAACTCCAAATTTTTCCAGTGCTTTCAATACACAGCTGCAAACTTTTTTAACGAAATCATACGGTAGACAACAATAAAATTAACTCGTACGTTCAAGATCACTGTCGCCAATGTATTCTAACAAAGCATATGAAAGTAATGTTGCTTTGTATGTATTATGGTATAGGCATAAAAAAAAATAAAAAAATAAAATGGTAGGTGTACTTTGTAGTGCTTTGTGCGAAGTGCTGTATGCTTGTGTATAAGACACATGCCTATGCCTAAGTGCCTAAGTGTTAAAAAAAAAACACCCTATAGGAACCAGTATATGAACTACTTTGAATTATATTAAGGCGGCATCCACTTCAGTTCTAAATAGTTTTTATTGCATTATATATGAAGTAATTGAAATATTACTTAAAAACAAGTGATTGATAAACTACTTTGAATTATATTAAGGCGGCAACTACTCCGATTTTGACATGTTTGAATTGCAAATTTTTGTTAGATTTAACCATGTTATTTCGGCCATCAGTAATAGTTTTCAATTGGTTATTTTAAAGTAATTAAGAAAATAATTTAAATATAACTAATTTAACAAGTGGTTGAAAATATATGCAGACGAAAGTCAATTGACTTATTTAGCGGACATCACCATACAAAATATGTTAGTTCGTTCTATGGAAAAAAGTCAGAATTTCAACTAGTTGTGGTTGACAAAAAACTACTTTATGAACTACTTTTAAATTATTTGATTTTCCCACAGGGCATGTACATCAAATGCATAGGTCATGGACACCATTAAAACAATGCAAAAATAATATTACTTATACGTATATCCCGCTATATGAAACTTATCCCGTTCTTTAATCAACCCAGTGGCGACATGTTATAACTTCACTATCGAAGCGAACATCGAAGCGAAGTTTTCGCTCTGGCAGTATGTTGTAACATTTTCATTCGACAGGCGATTTGGTTGATTTCGAAGTTATGTTCGAACGTTTGACAGCTGCTGCACACATACTTTGTATGTTAGTTAGTTAGTTCCACCTCCCGTTTTTCTACTCTCTGTTATGACTTCATCATTTTTTTTTTTAATTTTATTCCTTAAATCAGCCCACACCTGCAAGAAAAAAAATTAGGCTTTAAAATGTTATCTAAGTCTTCGAAATATTTATTTACTTTTTTCCAACTATCTTCATCTCTTGTAGGTGGCCTGCCATAAGCTATGAATTGTTTGGTTGTTGTTGGTACGCTCGAACGCCCCACTGATATCGGGGTGCCGCTCCAAAAATTCCACCAACAGCTCAAACTGCTTTGAAGTAGTAATTTTTTTTGTAGAACTCCTGAAAGTAAGGTGAAGTGTAGTTAGTTAAGGTTAACTTGAAACATATATTGTTATTAAAGCATATACATTTATTTTTTCAATAACTTTAAGTCATTAATTAACAATTAATGAAAAAAAAAAATTTGAACATACTTACATTTCTCTTGCTTCACAGCCGCCAAATTCAATTGATATTTTATCGTAATTATCGCCTGTCGAAAGTGCTATATCATACCGACTTTCGATAATTTCGACAACTTCGAAACTTTCGAAGTTACAACATGTCGCCACAGGTATGTGTGTGTAACATTTTGGTCAATGTGAGAGAAAAACAAGACTTGAATTTGGATAAAGCAAACTCTTTTTAATTCTCAAATCAATTATTTCTTAAATCAAGTAAATTATTCTTGTTTTCAATTAAATTATGTTTCTGATATCAAGCAAAATATTCTAGCATTTAGACAGCTCTTGATTTGAATCAACCCAGCAGAAAATGTCATGCCTGATCAGGCAAGAATTCAGGCCTGATAGTCATGACCGAGTTCATACAAGCGTTCAGCTCTTCATACCTGAAATTTTGGTATAACCTTTTTAAATGTTTATTTATTTATTTATTTAAATCTACCGGGTCGAGCCCCTTTACAGGTAACAGTTGTTACTTAAAGCTGGAGATGACAAAAATAATTATAAAATAAGACTGAAACAAAAGCAGAGTTAAGGCTAAAATTACTTTAAAAATTCATTCAAAACTCTTATTAAAGCTTGTCTTTCAAGGTCTAGATCCAAATTAAGAGAATTATACAGAGTAAGGCTTTGGAAGACAGGATCGCTT
Source organism: Coremacera marginata (assembly GCA_914767935.1). Lineage (NCBI taxonomy): Eukaryota > Metazoa > Arthropoda > Insecta > Diptera > Sciomyzidae > Coremacera > Coremacera marginata. The sequence goes on along the minus strand of OU612043.1, from coordinate 29,972,726 downwards.
CGACCGTAGTTTGTCATATGAACCTTGACAACCTAAATGGTCTAGCAGGAGCATGAAATGGGATAAGAGATAGTAGTTCGGGTGAATCAGTTTTCCCATTAGCTACATCTTTAATAAATAAAGCACTCGATACATTGAATCTAATTGATAGCTTTTGCAAGAGAAGTGATTGACATCTCACTTCATCGATGGCATATTATCTTGTAAAAAATTCCAACGAATTGCAAATCTTGTGAAAGTTCTTTAAATTTTCTCAATCCGATCGATATCGTTTTTATATATCGGGTGCCGTATTACTAACCCATATTCCAGAACTGATCTAACCAGAGAGATGAATGTAGTTTTTTATGTGAAAGCATCTTTGAATTCCTTTGCGTTTCGTTTGATAAAATCGGGTAATGAATTTGCTCCAGAGATTGCATAGTCACTATGGCGGCTAAAAGTAAGCTTTAAATCAAAATAGACTCCGAGATCTTTGACTAGGGACACCCTGGCAAATTCGAGAGTCTGATGCTTAAACTTAAATAAAATAGGTGAGAGATTTTGTGAGAACGTTAAGAGCTTGCATTTCGAGAGGTTTAGTTTCATAGCATTAATAGCACACCAGGATAGGCAAGCATAAATATCTTTTTGAAAGCCCGTGAAGTTGTGCAACGTGCATATACCTGCATAGATTTTCAAATCGTCGGCGTAAAGCAACACAGAGCAGTATTTAAATATTTCGACTACGTCACTGATAAATAATGTTAACATTAGGGGTCCTAGATGACTTCCTTGCGAAATCCCTGGCTTAGCTTGAATAATGCGCGATCTATCTGCTAGATTTCTATCTGCTAGATGTCAGTTAACTAGAATGAATACCCAATTTTTTCAACTTTAGTAAAAGAGTGTTGTGTGGAAGGCTGTCGAACGCTTTAAGGCGGTCTTCTCACTCAAAACCCGTTTTTTGGACCCTTTTTAAAAAAATTCTTATTTGAAAACGCAAAGAATAATTGAAAACTTTTTTTATTTATTAAATTACAAAAGGTTCCAAGTAAATAAAAAAATTTTTTTTGCCTCGATACGTGGGCTGTTCAAAAAGTAATGAGACTTCAAAGTTGGTGGTGAAAAAAAAGGTGTCGTTACGGCGGCCATGCTTCCGGGTCTCCGGAGCGTCTGAAATGAAAACGGGGTTATAATCAGTATAGATGTAATTCTCGGGTGAACCTCAAACTTAATTTTGTGATTTTTTTTGACAAAATGGCGGCCATTCAAAAAAAAATTTCAATTTCGGGTTTTTTTTTTTTGTAGTTTAGTGTAAAAAAAAAATAGTAAAAAATTTTTTAAAATTATGGTCGAGGTTCACCCGAGAATGGTGACAATTCTGCGTCGATTCCATTTTGTTTCATGAAAATCGGTTCAGTTGAACTGGAGATATCATGGCCGCCAGTTCGAAAAACGTGGGTTCGAGATAAACGCGTTTAAAGTTTGAAGTAATTTTTTTTGGAAAAAAAAAAAAAATCAAAAATGTTTAAATGCAGTTTTAAAGAGCTGACAATTTTTACTTACAAATATTAGTCGGCGATGCCAGCTCCATACAGGCCACCTTCCTCTTTTTCGTAGAAACTGCTTTCTGCTGCCCTCTCTGCTCTGCGAGCCGTTCTGCCAGCTTTTGATGATGCCGCAGCTCGAGTCTCTGATCGGTTCAATCTGTCTTCATTGCGAGATAGTGCGTATTTGTATGTGTTTTTGCCAATCGCAATACCCATCAAACCCATAATTTTAAGTATGGGTATAAAACCGTCGTTGAAGAGGCACGTTGCAATGAAATTGGCCACTTCGATGGTGCGTGCGCCTGAGTTGATGTGTTTGGGCGAAATTGACCAAAGAACAGAATTGTAGGACTTATTGGAATTCTGAGTTTCAGATCCAAGGCATCTTTCAAGCAAATTATCTGCCGACAGCGCTTCGTAAGCTGGTTTTATTACCTCCATCACCTTCTTGTCCATCAGACCTTGCTTCACAAAAAAGGCTGTATCTTCTAAAGTATTTCGAATTTCTAAAAATCCTTTTAGGGGCATATTCACAACTACCCAGCTATAAATAAATGCAAAAAAAAAAGTTGAAAAAAAAAGTTGCTCAATGAGAAGACCCCCTTAAAGAAATCTGTGTAGAGAACATCGACTTGCAGGCCACGTTCTACCGTATTAATGGTGAAATTGGAAAATATTGACAAATCTATGATTTTTCATCTATGATTTTTGGTCTGACTATCAATTTTTATTTCTAATTCAGATGTGAAATTAAAGAAGACTCATTTTTTGTTTAATTTCAGGTTAGGATACAGATCTGTAAAAAGGAACCCGGAATTTTATTTCAATTTCAGCCTTGTACTCGGAACTGAACAATGGAGGCATGATTATGTTAAGAAATTCAATCCTGAATTCCAGTCTGACTATTAGAGGCCTGAGCAAGTTTTCTGCTGGGAAGCCGATTGCTTTCAACTCAAGGAAAATAAATTTCTCAAATCAAGCAAATTATTCTAATTTTCAATACATTGTTTACTTGAATCAAGCAAATTATACTCTATTCAAGGAAAATAAATGTCTCAATTTAAGCAAGTTATTCTAGTCTTCAGCAAATTGTTCACTTCAATCAAGCATAAATTTTGAAACTGATACATTTCAACCTGAACTGTATCACTTGAACTGAACTGAACTTATTTCAACCTATGACACGAATTTGTAAATTTTTAAAGTTTACTTATTTGACTATTGCGATTGAGGGTACTGTCAGGGTTAATGTTTGAATTCGAATGGCTTTGCTTGATTTCTTTGTTACTTTTAATATTGACGGACAATTTTTTGTAAGCCTCAGGTAAATTTTGATGTTTTTTTATTATTAAAAAATATTTTGAATCAGTTAATATATTCCAATATATTCCCAAATAAATTTGTCAGAAAATACATTTAAAAGTCTGGACTAACATTTCAGTCCTTGAAAGAAATTTAACCCTTAAATACCCAAGGTTTTTGATTGGCAGCTAATAAATATATGGTATTTTTGTTTTAATTCGGAACAACTTCTGTTCTACGACTTCTTTTACAGGTGCGTCTTACTCCCTGTACATACAAATTATCTGGTCATACACTTTTTTTTTTTTGATAAATTTTTACAGAAAATTTTAAAAAAATTTTTTTAAAAATTTAAAAAAAATTTTTTTAAAAATTTCAAAAAAATTTAAAAAAAGAAACAAATTCCCAAACATATATTATTAACTAAAATTTCGTGTTTTTGAGGTGTTATCTCTTGACCAACTAAAACACTTGTCAAACGAGTTAAAAGCACCTATCTTGAAATCAAAAATGCTGGCGCTTAAATCATATTAAATGGAAAAAATGTGAAAAAAATAGCAGAAGTGGTTGGTTCCTTGCGGTACCACCAGGCAGTTAAGGGTTAATCGAGCTTCTAATTATCAATTGTGTTGTATTATTAAACGTTTGCAGATAAATGATCAAAAATGGCAGCAGCAAATGCGAAATGCCAAACCTGAACCACTTAAACAAGGACTTAGAGCTATGAAATTTATTCTGCTTTTCTTTTAAAGAAGTATATGCAAGTATAATAGTTCTCGTGAAGTAACTTTGGGAAATAAGATCTAATCTTTCCTTTATTTGTATACAAGACTGAATAAAGCCACTGAAATTTATCATCCATTTCAATATTTATATATTATAAACGTAATGTAATCATAAGTGGGACAGTGCATGGAATGATATTGAAAAAATGCTTTTATAATGTTTATTGTCATCAATATCTAAGGTTTGTGAGTCTATAATGGCGGAGCAAATCTCCAACCACATATGCACATTTGGTCTTATGTCAGATCATCAGTCTGGTTTTCGTCCAGGCCATAGCTGTTCTACTGCTATGGTAAAAATAATGGATGATGTTAGAATACCATTCGATAAGGGACATGTGACTCTGCTCTGTCTTCTAGACTTTTCCAAAGCTTTCGACACCGTGAACCACAACATACTATGTAAGAAACTTAAGTATAACTTTGGATTTTCTAACAATTCAGTCCGGCTTTTAAATAGTTATCTTTGCGGTAAAACACACAGAGAGTGCAAGTGGGCACCAATTTTTCATCATTTAGGCATACTTATAATGGAGTTCCTCAAGGCTCGGTTCTTGGCCCACTTCTTTTCTCTATGTTCATCAATGATATATTCAACAAGTGCAGTAACGTGGCAATGCATGCATATGCTGACGACCTTCAGCTGTATTTGTCCAGACCTGTCGGGTTAATCGAAGATCTTTGTGTCAGAATGAATGATGACTTAATTACTGTGGCAGAATGGGCTAAAGCGAACCAACTTAAACTAAATCCACTAAAGTCTTACGTCTTAGAGTCAAATATTTCTCAGCAATGTTGAATTAAAAGTTGTAAGTAAGGTTAACAATCTCGGCTTCCACATAAATACTTCTCTGTCTTGTGTACATCACGTCAATTCTTGCGTAAGTAAGGTCTACTTTGTACTAAGAAACCTGAGAATGACTGCAGCATTTGTTCCCGTTGAAACGAGACGAAAACTATTTTTGCAGCTGCTGATGCCTGTAATCACTTATTCTGAACTTGTTTATAGCAATCTTGACTCTCGGTCATCTCACAAGCTTCTAGTTGCTCTGAATAATGCTGCCCGTTATGTTTGTGGACTGAAGAAGTTCGACCATGTCTCATTTTTCCGCAAAAAACTACTTGGCCGTTGCTTATTTCGTTATCTTAAAGCGAAAAATTGCGTATTCCTAGATAAAATTATTTACTCGCGCTCCCCCCATTATCTTTATGAAAAACTTCAGTTCTGTAGGTCAACTCGTAGCATGAACCTTTTGATACCAAGTCATTATTACAAAAACTCTAGCAGACTTTTTTTCGTCAGTGCAATTAGACTGTGGAATTCTTTACCGAACAACATTAAAGTTGTTTCCAACTCTAGAGCCTTCAAGCGTTTGATTTTTGAATACTTCTCATAATTTTAATCGATCTTCTTGCTTACTATCTTCTCCTACCCTTTCTTCTGTACTGCTTAATTTTGATTTGATAAACGTATCACATAATACATTTGTTATCAATAGTTTTTATCTCAATTGTCTCTTTCACATTAAGTAATTATTTTGTTTACATTCTAAAATTGCTAAAATTTGCTGTTGATCTTCTCACTTTTAAATATGTAATTTAATTTGTAATTTATAATTTAGATTAATATAACTAAACCAAATTGTAATGTACCTTATTTGCGGCACTCAAAAGACTTGTCTTATATGCCAACTTATCTGCTCAATAAATTGAAATTGAAATAATTGAAATTTAATAATACCGTCAAGACTTTCACTCTCATCAAATAGTTTTATTGCTAGCTCTGTTTTGAGACCATCAGATAGACATACTAAAAAAAATTTTTGTATTTTTTTTGTGATATAATTGCAAAAATAATTGCAATTAATTAATGAATTAATTAATTGGAAATTTTTAAGGATATAAGAAATCAAATTTTTTATTATAAAGAGTAGACCTAAGATTTTTTTTGTATTTTAAGCATGCAAGAAGATTTTCAAAATATGTGCTTGTGTAGAAAAATATGTAATCCCATAAAATTACAGCCTAACTTTATGAATGGGACACCTTTCGTCATGAATGGGACACTCTTCAAAGTTGTTTTTCCCATGCGGACGTTATTTTTGACGTAAAAGAGCATATTTTTTCATAGTTTTTTATTGTTGCTGCATGGTAATGAGAGGCATTGTAGTTGATATTTTTTTTTAATATGCACCATTGCTTTTTTGGAATGACTAAGTTAATATACCCCTTACAAAGTATTACAGTTAAATACTCGTTAAAGGTCTAAATTCCGTTTGTATCGCCTATAAGGAGGCGTGGCAGGTATAGAAAAGTCATAAGCATCACTTCCTGATTGTTGATTTCCGAGTGTTCGTCTGTCTGTCCGTATGTCCGTCTGTGATCACGATTACAGCCGTAAATTTAAAGTTATCGCAATGCAATTCAAAATATACAGCCAATATATGTATATGTATAAATATAGCTTCTTTTTAAAAAATAGGCATCAAGTTCGAGAATGAGCCAAATCGGATAAAAACCACGCCTACTTCCCACACAAAGTGGCTTTATTCTAAACGTAAAATGTCTTAAAAATCCACAAAAATTAATGATATATCTTGAAATTTTACACATAAGCTTTGATATATAACATGAAATATCTCTATGATATTTGGCAAAATCGGATGAAAGCCACGCCTACCTCCCATACAAAATTAAGTCATCAAAATAGAAAAAATTTCGTAAATGTATAGAACTGAATGACATCGGGTCTGTATGTACCCAAATTGCGCCCACATCGTTTATCCAACCCATACGTATATTCTCCGGTATAATATAGAGTCTTTACATTAGAAAAATGGGTGTGTCACTTTACTTTTGATCGAACTTCTGTTATACCGTGTGTCTGACTTTAACCAAATTTTTCACACATAGTTCTTTGTAATTTCAGCAATATTAAGTTTATAAAATTGGGCGGCACTAGACGGGGGGCGTGGTACTTTATTTTAAACTAGCTCCATCTACACCATTTGTCCGATTTAAACCAAATTTCTTACATATATTCTGTAGTATAATGAGAAGTTTTAAGCCTACAAAAGTGGGTGGGATTGGACAAGGGGCGTGTCAATTTAATTACAATTGAATTCCATCTACACCGTTTGTCTGACTCAAACGAAATTTTGCTCATAAATTATTTGGCATAAGAATCAGTCAGTAGTTCATAAAAGTGGGCGTACTAAACAGGGGAGTGGCACTTTATTTTGAATAAATTTCCATCTTCACCGTTTCTCTGACTTTAACCAAATTTCGCACATATATTCTTTAGTGTAATGAAAAGTTTTAAACATACAATTGTGGGTGGGTTTGGACAAGGGGCGTGTCAATTTAATTTTAATCAAATTTCCTCTACATCGTTTTTGTGACTACAACCAAGTTACGCAAATATTTTCTTTTGAATAATGAGCAGTCAAGGGCGTTCCACTAATAATGAGCAGACAAGGGCGTTCCACTTAAATTTAAATCGAACTCCTTCTATTGCCTTTGTCCGACTTCTTCCAAATTTTCCATATATTTTAGAATAATGAACAGTCAAGAAATTTGAGCGGAATTAAACGGAGGGCACGGCACTTTATTATGAAACGAAATGATTTTACACCATTGGTTTGAATTTGCACATACTACCAACCAAATTTTGCACATATGTATATACTTTAACATAATGAGCAGTGTACAAATTACTCTATGTGGCAGTTAAGGGTAAAATAAAATTAAGCATATGCATATGATTATACATAAGCATTTAATAGACGGCTAAAGACTTTGAATATACTTCAATACGGTTGCGGGGGGGGGGGGGAGGGATATTTTAACTTCGTTACCCTACCAAAGCTCCATTCCTTACTTGATTTTTTTATTAAAAAATTTGATAATTAATTTAAAAAACGTTTCAAAAATACTAGAAAAAGGTTTTACCAAAAAATTTTACGAAGTATCTATAATACTAAATGGAAACTTCAATATTCAATTTGCAAATGATAAAAATCTAATTGCATTCTTGAATAAAACGTTAGGCTTGGTCATGTCCAATAATGGGAAGCTCAGTACTATTAAATATAAAATGATAATCGATGCGATTTTTACACGATACTTACAGAAATTCCAATCAAACATTTTTGTTTCCTACCTTAGTTACCATTTTTGGAATAAATGTATTGTATAAATGAGGCGCTCAGCGCCAAAACGGCCTAAGCCCAAAAAAATGGTTGTGAGAAAAACGAAGTTAAAAGAAAATAAGTTTTTAAAATATTTTTATTTTGTTTTTTATTAACCGTAAATAAATATTAATTGTAATATTTGTTTTAGGTTAATCATTATGTCTTAGTTAACTTAGATAAAGACTGTTTTAAACAGTTAATACAAAAATTAAAGTGGCTTAGGCCATTTTGGAATCCATTTAAAAAAAATATATTGATAGGAACTGAGGGTTAGACCATTTTGGCTCAATTTATTAACACATACAAAATTTCTTCAGATAAATAATACAAATAATTTTTAGCGTTTTAAATAATACAAATTTATAATAATAATTATTCGTCTTCTTCCTGAATGTCTTCTTCTTCGGCTCTCGAATTTGTTTTTAAATTATTATAAAATGCATGGTTTATAGGAGGTATGAACTCTTTGAGTTCCTGTAAATCCTTAAACTTTGCCGCTTCAATGAATCTTCCTCCAGGATAAAGCGGTTCCAATTCCAAATTTACGAACTTGCTGGAGTTCCTCTTTGAAATATCAACTTCTTGAAATAAAACATCTATGTTATTTGAATATTTGTATTGAATTATAAATGACTTCACAGTTTGGAATCGAAGCCACTGCATCTTAAGCCATTCAACTTTTGAAGTCTTGTCTGCGGAGATTTTTCTGTTTGTCACTAGTTTCTCGATTAAGGATATGCTTTTAATATCATCTGCCGTCATCTTTTCCAAGTGAAATGGTTCCCTTTTTTTTGCCGTGATGATTACACGATCCCAATCATCAGGCATAAAAATGTCCTTATAATATTTTTTTCCTTTTCAATGAGACCAAAATCTTGATCGCATGGTAGGAATAAGTGGCCAGATACTAAAAATTTGTGGTCTATCTGTTCCACTTGGAAGGTCAAATTATTGACCATGTATGTGCAAATAGTGTTCATACTTATGTTCCGGTTTTGGCCACCACTTTGATCGCTATACATTATTATGTTCTTACATTTGAAATTGGCTTCACGTTATGCATAATGCAAGACCCTATTTCCTGTGGGCTACGTGAAGCTATTCCCTGATTCCAGGTATACATGAATGACTTGTTCGTGATAAGGTCATGAATACCAAGACAATAAGTCCATAGCTGTCTTTTGTAGTAAGCTACACCTGTGGAAATGACTGGTGTCGGCAGAGTTTCATAAGATCGAATGCTTTAACTGCATATTCTTCCTTGTTAAGTTTCGAGTCTAATTGCATCCCAGTTCTAGCTGATTCAGCTTTTCGGTGATGTAAATCTCTTTCGCTCGTAATCCTTTCCTTTTCAGAAGGATCACCTGCGGCTTCGATTTTTACTTTAAAAGAATCACATTTTTTGCAGCTGTCGGAAATTGGAGCTTGAAAATGCAAATTAAAGTTTTCTGAAAAGATTTTGGTGGAAACGAATTTAGATACAACTTTGTCCATTTCTACAGTTCCACGATATAGCTCGTACATAATCGATATGTTTAAGGTTGGTGCGAGAAATTATCTTTGAATATTCTTATTTCTTGAATAGTGGGAGCTTTACCTCGGAAATTTATTGATAAATTCTTTCACGATTTCTGTAGCTTCAACGCTAGTCTTATTATGAGGTGGGTGTCTTGCTCTTTGGTCCAATATTGGTGTAGTTGTGCCACTTCCAGGTGCTCTATGCTTAAGTGCACGTGTAATACGACCATCGGTTATTTGTAAGATCTGCTTAAAATATCTTTTGCAGACATGCATTCCGACATTATTTACTCCAGGAAGTTTGTAAATTCTTGTACTAGATCTTCGGCTTTCGCCAATAGACTTCTTATAAGATCTTCTTGTTTTAATTACTGCAATTTGTCCACATAAATAAGCATTTTGCAAACCATGATCAGCAATTTTATGAAAATTTTCAAAAATACTTCGCAAATTATGCTCACTGAAATGCTGATGACATTTTAACGGACATGGACATTCAAGTGAATTAAGTGTTTTAGCTGTTTAGTTTTTAGCTGTAGTTTTAGCTTCATAACTCCTTTCACAATTTTATAAGATTTTCCGGAATTTCTCTGAACTTTACTTACGTGTTTTTTCCAGTTAGATTTCTTGGCAATCCACTTTCTAGTAGATATTTTCAATTCATTGCTGCTTTCAACTTCGATATCTGGTTCAGCTGACCTGCTTTCATTTTCTGTTATTCCGATCTGGGATTCTGTTGCCGCAAGTCGCGATGGCCCAGGCAATGTATCTTCGGAAGAGCGCGATGAAATTGATGACCCACTTGGTGTTGGGACGTACTCCGACCCAGAATTTTCGAAGTCTTGTAAACTCATCGAGTCAGTTGCTAATACATTTTCAATTAAAAAAACTGATAACACACTTCAATAGATGTTATGAACTTACCTTTGACAAACTAGTGGATTTATTATTTAAACAAGAATAACTATTGAACGAGCTTTACCAATACTTAAAAACAAAGCAAATGAGGGAATAGTTTCAAACAATAAGAATAATAATTCAAAATACAATTCAAAATTACAGTTTGACATTTAATAGGAAGAAGCTTCAGGAAAATTAAAAAATTTCAACACCCATAGCTAACTTCATTTATTTTTCGAATATACTCTTGACTAAAACGTAACATGCGTTTTTGGCCTAACCCACACATATTTTTTATTTCTTGGATTCGATTTGGCCTAAGCGGCTTAGGCCATTATGGCATCCACATTTCTTTGAACTTTGCATAGAGGAAAAACACTTTTCAGCAGGTAGTATAACCTAGTGTTATACTATGCAGTAGGGATTTTTTTATAGTATTTATTTCAAAAGGTTCCGGTTAGATCAGCATAGTCAGCTTTATTTTTTTTGAAAATGAGGGTTAGGCCGTTTTGGCGCTGAGCGCCTCAAATGTATTGGTAGAATATAATGAAATGCTTTAAATATGGATGATATGATTCTACAAATCATTTGAAAATTAAAAAGAACCAATGTTACCTAACATGTTGTGACGAACCTTTTTTTTTGCCGAGGTATCACTCGCCGGTGTCCAGGGTTCGTTCACAAAATTTAATACACGGGGTTAAGTTAGTTTATCGATTCTTGCTAGTTTATTACACAATAGTTAAAATAAAGAAAATATTATATACTATAAATTTGAGCTCACGAGCTAATGATAAATGATAAATTTATATGAGTCAATTTTTCTCTATCTTTGTTCATGTCATTACAATGTTTTCGATCCGAGTTTCTTCGTGGCCTGATGTACCAATGTCACCCATCGTCAGTTGTTGGAATCGTCAACCGTTCTGGAGCAACGCGTGGGTAGGACTTAGAATGGAAACGCCGTCCTCAATGGCACAACGCGTGGGTAGGACTTAGAATGGAAGCGCCGTCCTCAATGACACAACGCATGGGTAGGACTTAGAATGGAAGCGCCGTCCTCAATGACACAACGCGTGGGTAGGACTTAGAGTGGAAGCGCCGTCCTCAATGACACAACGCATGGGTAGGACTTAGAATGGAAACGCCGTCCTCAATGGCACAACGCGTGGGTAGGACTTAGAGTGGAAGCGCCGTCCTCAATGACACAACGCGTGGGTAGGACTTAGAGTGGAAGCGCCGTCCTCAATGACACAACGCATGGGTAGGACTTAGAATGGAAACGCCGTCCTCAATGGCACAACGCGTGGGTAGGACTTGGAATGGAAGCGCCGTCCTCAATGACACAACGCATGGGTAGGACTTAGAATGGAAGCGCCGTCCTCAATGACACAACGCGTGGGTAAAGGTTTATTAGGAGGAAGGTTTATCAGGAGCTAATTATTTTAAGATGACTTACCCGTGTGGCTGCTGCTGCAAGACTGAATTTTAATTTGCCACTCGTTGTGTAAGTCACCCCAGCTTGACTGCACAGTCATGGTGTGTTGAGTTTATGTTTCAGCTGTTTCATTGTTCTTGACATATCGCTTTTCACCTCGGGCTAGTGTTGCCATCCGGGTGAAATTTAATCAAGGTGTAGGTTACATTTTGCTTATTCTCCACAGTGCTGCTTCAGTGTTTAATTACCCAAGTTATAGTTGTTTTATTTACTGGCGATGTATTAAGAAGTATTCTGATAGTGCGTATACATAAATTAAATAAATGTGACGTGTAAAAATAAAAGCTTTAATTCATGTTTTTTTCCGTTAATAATCCAGATAAGGCAAAAAAGTAATTAAATTAATTTTAAATAAAAGAAAAGAAAAAGGTCATGACTGGTACTGGGTGTGCCTCTAGTGTGTGTGGAAACGAGTTCCGACTTCCACCTTCACAACTTCATAGTTTTAAGTTTTTCAAAGCTTTAGTTCTGACTTCAGTCGGCAGTCCCACCACTGCCTATTTTTTTTATAGTTTTATTATTATTTATTTATTTGTTTATTTGACTCTAAGCGCTAACAAGAGTTCACTTATAACTAGCGTTAACTTTAATAAGCGTAAGCAACACATAGCTTATATAAAAATGATAATGCTTATAATGAAAAATAACTAAGCTACTTTAAATTTTGAATTGGAATATACTTTAAATAGTTAGATAGGAGAAAAAACAGACAAATAAAAAAAAAGAAACATAAGTTTCTGTGGTAAAACTAAATGGATGATAAATAATATAAGAGTTTGCTTTTAAACTGCGTTGCATTACGAGTTGTTTGAATATCATGAGAAAGCGAGTTCCAAAGACGAGTAGTGTAAACGAAAAATTGACGTTTGGATGATAGATATGTATAATTAGGCAAAATTAGTTTTTTTCCGCGATTAGACTGCATGAATTTCAGTTTTTCGGAGAGATACTTGGGCTCAGATGTATATATTATTTTATGTAACATGATAGGAGCTTTAAAGTTGAGAAAGTTATCAAAAGTCATATCAAAAATTTTCTTTGCAAACTGTGAGACATGGTCAGATCGCTTAAGACCAAAAACGTACCGCACAACATTATTATGAACAACATTTAGTTTATGTCTGCTCTTCGCGTCACAGCTTACAAAAATTTCGCAGCCATATAAAAGTGTAGGAACAAGATAGACTTTTGCCAGAAGCATTCTTATTTCCAAGGGAGTATAGTATTGGATGCACCAGAGGGTATGTTTTACCAATGGAAATATTGACGTGATTAGCCCAGGTCAAAGAAGTATTAAAGGTTATGCCTAAATTTTTCGCCGTGGATACAATTTCGAACCGTTAAGAATAATGTTTGGTTAAGGTAACCTGTTACTGCACATTCTGCTTACAACCAAGCATTTCGATTTAGAGGGGCAATAGGCATAGGCCATTTACCATCGCCCAGTTATTCACACGCTCGAAATCTTTATTGAGCTTATCCGTGCAGCATTCAATATCATTTGGCAGGCAATTAATAAGCAATTGCACATCATCTCTGGGTACTCTGGGTAGGTCATTTATATAAAGGGAAAAAAGCAATGGTCCTAGTTTTTAACCTTGCGGCACTCCTCTACTAACTGGCAACAAATTCGAGTAGGTGGAGCCAACATTCACAGCTTGTGATCTTTTTGAAAGATATGTTGTTAAGAGATTTGTTGCAGATTCTGAAAAATTAAACAAGCGTGATAGTTTAGTACAGAGAATTCGATGATCGACTGTGTCGAACGCTTTGGAGTGATACAGTAAGACTAGGAGCGTGAGTTTATTGCGATCAAAGCTAACTCGAATTTGTTCAGTTACGTCTAGCAATGCGATTACACAACCCCTTTTTGGCCTGAAACCTGATTGTTCCTCGGTAAGAAGTCGATGTTCAATAATATAATTATTCATTTGTTTGTGCATTAAGAACTCGAAGACCTTAGACATGTACGGCAGAATGGCAATGGGACGAAAGTCATTACCGGACTTTGGCATAGGTATGATTTTGGTTTTTTTCCACTCAGCTGGATAAGTAGAAGTGGTGAAAATCGTATTAAAAAAGTATGTAAAGTAAGGTAACAGTTTTGGGAGTAGCGCCTTAAAACCGGTTGGGTGCATATTATCAAGGCCAATTGCATTGGATTTGATTGCAAGAAATACTTGCAGCACATCATTTTGAGATACACAATTGTAGTTAAATTGAATAATTATTATCACCGAAACAATTTTTTTTTTTTTTTTAACGAATTTTTTAACCTTTTAAATGTGTTTTTTAAGTAGGTATTCAGATTGAGTTTTTTGTCTTTGTTAAATTTCAATTTAACTGATTTTAAGAAAATCTGATAAAAAAAAAAAAGTACGGGAAACTACAGCAGGTTGCAACGTTAGCTTAATAAAATAAGTCTCTCAGTTGGCGTGGTTGTACCAAGCTGCTCATCCTAGGATTAAATAATAAATCTGACTTTCATCTATTCTCAATATAAACTTTGTGTCTATATTTTGACAACATACATCATTTTTTTTTTTTATTTTTTTGAAAATGTTGAGTGATGAACACATATGATGTACGGCAAAGTTTAAGCTAATAATAAGCACAAAAAACGTGTAGATCAATAACAAAGTTGAGCTAATTAATAATTTTTGTTTTAATTTAATTAAATTTATATGAAAGAAAAACAATACAGAAATGAATACGGGCTAGAGTGCGCATACATTACTAAATATTGTTTAATATTTTTTTATAATTTCAAAATCCTTTCACGTAAAGCAAAAGCATTTCATATTTTCAAAACTCTCTCTAGTGTTTGCTATTAAAACAAATATTTTGTCTATATGGATGTACTTAAAAAAAAAAAAAAACACAAAAAAAACACCCAACTTGTTAATAGAATCGCCGCTCAAGGGAATCAGCTGCAACACCGCTTCATCCACTTCATCCGCTGCTACGTTTTAAGATTAAATGAAATAAAATAGCTTCCTTACAGCACACAATACTTGTATAAGTCGACAAAATGCTACAAGTACTCTAGAGTTAATTTAAAAGAGCTTTTAAAACGGCAAAAAGAAATGAAAATGAAAATGTAAAAGAAAATACAAAAAAAGAAAAAAAAAAAAAAATGGAAACAAATACAATGCATAAAAGCACAACAAATGGATCGGAAGCGCACTTCAGCCATTTGCAATGACTTCACTGGCAGGATATTTGAAGCCGCGCTGCTGCTGCTTGTTGATTTCTTACGTGTTAGTGTGTGTGTTTAAGTGTAAGTATGTTTTATTTTGAGTGTGTTTGTTTATTTGGCAGGGTGGTTCTCTTAATGCGATGCTACACTTCCAAGTGGCAACAAACAACAGAACACAAAAAAATTCAATAATTGAAGCAGCAGCAGCAAGAAAAAACTAAGCAAAAACAACTTCAAAAGCAGTAAAACGCCCTTATTAAGATTTAATACTTGCAGCTCTTATCGCTTCTTACATATTTTTGTATAATATTCTTCCATATCCTTTTAAAAGTACTCCTTTTTTAAATGTTGCCGCATTTCAAGGTGTGCAAAAAAATGCCGCTTGCAGCTGCGGCAAAGCACAGCCACCACCCGCACACAATATGTATATAAAATTTCAATTCATGTATGTGTGTGTGTGTGTGTGTGTGTGTGTATTGGTGTGCGTGCTTTTGTAGCTGCATCTACAGCATTGCTTGCTGAACGCTTGTGCTCTGCAGCAAGTGCTTCACTGTGTCAAGTGCAGCCTGCAAGCGTTCCGTTCCAAAGCACCGCATGAAAGCTCAAACGCCATACGAAGAAAAAGAAAAGAAAATACAACAATAACAATACACAACAAAAAAGTGCAAGTTTTGCGCAGCACTGTAATAGCCGCCATTGTTGTCTCTCCTTGTGTGCGTGTGTTTGTGTGCCATTGTGTGTGTGTGTTTGCCTGCGTTGCCTTTGTTTGTGTTTAATTTCATTTAAGTTCGAGGTCAGACACGATTTATTCAATGATTTTCTTTATTTAACTTCAGCTTTTTATAAGCAGCTGCTGCTACATAAACCCTTTGAAGCGCTATTGATATCTGAGTCATGTAAGAATTTTCTTTAGATGTATTGATATGCATTTCTGTTTTTTATGAGAGCAGTTTTTTCCCCAGCATTACGGTACAGAAACTATTTAGTATTGAAATCTTTTTAAAACTTATTTAAGTATCTCATAAAAATTTAAGCAAAATTGCAACAAAATTCTATAAAAAAGCGACTGTAAACTTAGAGTAAAGAAATATATTTATGTATAGAATATTATTTTTTAAGCTTGCTTTAACTAGTTTATTAAAAGTTTTACCATAAAGTTTGTCCAAATTTAACAGTTAGGAAAATCATTCTTTGGCGAAGTTTTTATGTTTCAATAAAAATTTATATATTTTTTAAAGCTATCAAAAAAAAAAAAAAAAAAATGAAATAAAATTTTAGCTTTTCATTAAAAGAAATTGACTATATAAATTTAACGCATATTCTAAGTAAACCTTTAGTTGATAAAACATAATAAGAAAATTTAAAACTTTGACGGAGCAACTCATAAACAATTGCATAGCTTGCAAGTGTTTATAAATACAATAATGATCAATTATTATTATTATTTATTATTTATTTAGGATTGTGGTGTACCATAAGACTTAGTCTTTTTTAGTACTACATGATTACTTATCACTATTACATAAATTGATTTGATTTAAAACTAAAAATAAATTTAAATCTGCATTTAAAAGAGATATAATTTAGATTAATATAAATAATAATGTGACTTAATTAATTATTAACATACAATTTCCTGAAATATATATTGACTTATAGAATACACATTGGATAATAAGTAAAGTAAAGGAACAGAGCAAGTTGAGTTCCAGAGAGAGATAAGATTAAGTGTTAAGACTCAGAGTCATAGATATATTAAAAAGTAAGGAGTTAGATTAGAGAGGAGGAAAAGATTATTGATTTAGTGTGCTATAATATTCAAATATGGCATGTTTAAAGGTGGCTCGTGAAGTTATCCTTTTTAAGTAGCTCGGTAATGCATTCCACATTCTAATGGCGCTGATGAAAAAGAACCTACTGCTGTTCAGATAGTTAAATCTAGGAACAATTAAGCTAGTTGACCGCTGGGACTGAAGAAACTGAAGATGTACAAAAAGGTACTCAGGCTTTTGAGTATACAAAATTGAATGCAGAAATATAATGTTGCGAATTTTTAAATATTCAGTTATTCCACACCCCAGAATTTCTTTACTTCTATGTGAAATATGGTCAAATCGATTAATGCCATATACATATCTAGCCGCACTATTGAAAGCTACCAAAAGTTTATGATGTGATTGCGAGTCAAGCTGACTATATACAATTCCAGAATATGTTATTTGCGGCACAATTAATTGCACAACTAATCTGCGTCGAGTCTCGATAGGCGTAAAGTTTTGGGAAGCTCGTAAGTAACGTAGAGTGCCATATATTTTACCTATTGTGGCGTTGATATGATCAGTACAAGTTAATTTTGAGTTGATTATAAAACCTAAGTTCTTAGCTTTATGGACAACATCAAGCTGCTTATCACCAATAAAAAGCGGAGGTATATCAATGAACCAGGAATCACTTCTTGCAATCGGCAGAACTTTAGTTTTAAGGGGGTTTATGGTAAGCAAGTTCGCAACAGCCCAGTTATTCACCAAGGTCAAATCAGAGTTCATCCTATAGGCTAAGTCTTCTAGAAGTCCAGTAGGCCTTGAGATATATAGTTGGATGTCATCAGCATAGGCATGTGCATTTGCATATTTGCAGACAGAAAAGACATCGTTAATGAATACAGAGAATAGGAGTGGACCCAAAATTGATCCTTGAGGCACTCCACTTTTAACTGCTTTAAGAGATGAATAGGCATTACCAATTTTTACCTGTTGCATTCTTCCTTCAAGGTAGCTTGAAACCAAGTTAACTGCAGGAGAACTAAACTTGAAAAGATTTTTTAGCTTATAGCATAGGAGCATATGGTTGACGGAATCAAACGCTTTAGAAAAGTCAACAAGACATAATAACGTCAAAAAGTTTTGGTCATAAGGGATTCTAACATCTTCAAGAATTTTAACAATGGCCGTATTACAACTATGACCAGCCCTAAAACCAGACTGTAAAGGAGATAATAGCTTATTCATACCAAGATATTCAATGATTTGGTTAGCCATGATGCGTTCGAGGACCTTGCCCATAGCAGGTAGAATACTTATAGGTCTGTAGTCGTTGGGTTCATAAGCAGAAGCTGATTTTGCTACAGGCAAAACAATGGCCGTCTTCCATGCTTCAGGAAACTGGGAACTAGTAAGGCAATGGTTTATAACATGGGTTAACGAAGACAGAATAAAAGGTAACACTAACTTGATAAATCTGATGGGCAAACCATCAACTCCGACAGCATTAGAACTTATTCTCATTAAGCATTTGGCCACATAGTCTTCACTAACAGAAGTAAACTCAAACGCAGCAAACCGAAAGTTTCTATTCAGCACAGGTAATTCAGCACTGTTTATATCATTTGAACTACTAGGGCCTCCACTTGCCAAAAAAAAGTTATTTAGGTCTTCTGGTTTTAAGCCGCATTCAGTTGAATTTTTGCTAAAAACTCTGTATCGCTTTATGTTTTCCCATAACTGCTTTGAACTTTGGTTTGGGTTTAGTTTAGAGAAAAAAAAGTTTCTTTTGGAATGTTTAATGAGAGTATTAGCACCATTGCGAGCTATTCTAAATTTATCCCAGTTGTCACTAGAGGGGCACACTTTCCATTTCGAGTGGAGTTTATTTCTAATCCTAATTGCTACTTGAATACGATTTGTGAACCAAGTACAACAATTATTCGAGACTAACACAGAACGTAAAGGAACATGGCGAGCAAACAACAAACGTAGTTTATCCAAGATTGTCTTCAGTTTATCATCAACTGAGTTATATAACCAACAGTCGTTCCATCTCACATCAGATAAGTCTTCAAATAAGGCAGCAAGGTTAATAGACTTAAAGTCATAATAGGAAAAACTAAAAGGAACATTTCTACCAAAGCTAATATTTAGGGAACAGAAAAGCAAATCATGATCTGACAAAAAAGTTATTTGGTCAAATTTAAGGAGCAGAGAAATATCCGACACTAAGCAAACATCGAGTAAACTAGGTTGACAGTTATGCATATATCGAGTGGGAATGCAATTATTAACAATATCTAGTCCACACAAAGAGGACTGGTAATAAAAACTATCAGCAGCAGAGTCATTACATAACAGATTTACATTAAAATCACCACAAACAAACAAGAAATCATAATCAGTTATTTTATTAGATAAATCATTGAAATATGTTTCAAGACTAAGACAGCGGTGAGGACTATATACACACGATACTAGGATTTTAACATTATTATCAAAAATTTCAACATTCAGAAATTCGCAGACATCATTACTCTTGTTGACAAATTTCACATTAAGATTTGACTTACAATATTCAGCTACACCACCACCTCTTCTACCATACCTATCGTTACGGAAAAGTTTAAAACCATTAAGTTCATAGTAAGAGTCAGGTATTTCACTCTTAAACCATGTTTCGGCAACACAAATAACATCCACAGACGAGTTTTCAAAAATATATCTGGCATAATCTAACTTAAAACCATTTAAACTTCTAGAATTAAAGTAGACAACATTAAAACCAGTACGCTGCTTACATAAAACATTAATAAGGGCTTTATAATTATCAACAGCACCATTAAATACTCCATCAAGATTCATAATAACAAAAATACCACGAACCACCAACAACCATAAAATATTTGATATTGCACAGAAATATGTTAACTCGTAGAATAAAAGAACAACAAGGAAATTTTAAGAGAATAATAGAGTTGGATAGAAAATAGCATAAGAATAGAAAATGAAGAGAAGTATACAAAAATAACAAACATAGCATAATTAAAATAAATACAGGTTTTTAATAAAATAAACAATGTTTTGCACCAATTTAGATTCACCATTCCAAACAGCTCTCATAAATACTCTCCCACGCAGTGTGAAGACAGCAGCAAGTTTTTTCTCCCTCTTCAACTGACTCGCATGCAGCATAATTCCACGGTTTGCTTTGGTCAAACTTTCATTGAAATATACTTTTCCCTCTCCCCCACATCCAATGTCGCTAAGTATGAGTGGTCGCTTATTTGCTCTACGAAATGCAGCAATGGCCTTAAAAAAACAGCTGCGATCATAAGTTGACTTCAGTTTTGCTATGATCACTGCATTCTTTGCGTTGTTGTTGTTGCGTACTCTAAAAATATTGCGCAGCTTAAGAGAGTCACATTTTATTAGAGAACAGACTCTGGCAAACATGCTATTTAGATTTTCATTAGCTGCAGAGGGAATTCCATGGATTACGACATCACTAGCAACTGCATCACTCTCATACACTTGTAGTTGGGTTTTCAGCTCTCTTATTTCATTCTCCAGATTAAGGGAGTGGAAAGATTCCATTACTCCAGAAGACTTGCATGCATCTAGTTGCCTTTTCACCTCACTCATCTCTTCTTTTATTGTGCTTAGTTCAGCATGTGCAGATTCAATGATTGAGACTCTTTCAACCAGATTACGGATGGTGGTTCTCATATTTGATAGCTCTGCCGAGACTTCACCTATCCTTTGCATAACCCTCTCCTCCGATGTTTCTATAGCTCCAGTAAGTTGCTCCACTATACTCTCACGCATATAATTAAGTTGAACACTTAAATTTTCGTCCGCAAGATGTGTAGTCGCAGCCGATGAGTCACTCGTTCTGCACGTACTAAGAGGAGTTGCCGGGGCTGTAGCTTTGCGGCTGTTTGTAGCACTTCTCGTGTTTTTTGTTATTGAAGACATCATCGTTTAAGTTAAAATTTGAAATATGTTTAAGCTTTTAGCAAGCAGATATTAATATTCTCGCAAAGACAATTACACGAATCAAAAAGGCCCCGATTTCAGCACGTTAGGTGAATTAAATCGAATTTAAAAAGCGAATATCTTAATTGTTTTGCGTTAATTAAGCCGGAACCAAATGACGCACGTCTACTCGTTGCACATACTTTTCAAAATTACGACAGAAATTTAAATTATTGAACCAGCTGACAGAATGGTAGTTATGATTTTGACAGTATTTACATGGTGAGAAAAAAAATATATTTGTATGCCATTTTTATAGGGAAATAATATCAAAAACTCAAACTATAATGCATAAGCAATAATATGTTTAGCTGTTTGCAAAGCTACCCTCCTCCAGCGCTAATACACAACTACAAACGATTAATCAAATTTTGGGCTATGTATCCTTTGATGTTATTGGATACTACTCCCCTGGCAACACTTTATTTAAAGACTTTAAACATTGGTGCCGCTTAGCACAGGTCCATACCTCCAAAATCGACCATATGTTAAAGTCCAAAGGGTTTATATTGCGTTTTTACTTGAGACGTGATCGTTTGCCTACTGCGTTTTTACTGAACACTGAAGGAGAAGATAATTTTTCCCGTCCTATACCTGAGGCCCTGTGAAAAAGCAGACGACAAAAGAGTTCTTATCCGTTAACAACTGTCGTCTTTTGTGTATGACATGGAATATGACACCACATATGACATGACATATATCATGACATATGCCATATTACGTTTCATTAAATTTTTTTAATGAATCTAGTGGATCAGAGGTTGAGTTCCTAAATATTGAAATTAATGGTTGCAAAATTAAAGTTTTTCTTACTTGTGCTTATAATCCTAACCACAGCTCAAGCCTTGACCCATTTTTTTCATCCATAGCTAGTTATTTAATTGACTTTGACTATCTAATAATATGTGATGGCTTTAACATTCATTTGCTCCGAGTCAGTCTGAGCAGCAAATTTTCTTCGGAAGTAATGTTGCTCCTAGTCTGCTCGGCTTTTAAGCAGGGTATGATGACCCAACGGTTTTATTATTTGATCTGATTTTCTTTGTTTTTTGGCCTTCTCAAAATTCATCTCTCGCCTGTTGATGTGAACAGAGTATTTACGTATCTTGGTTATAAAGCATTTAATTTCAACAATTGCTTTGCCATAGAAAACAAATGAAGCAAGACAAATAAAGACAAAATCGAGAGAAAATACAGTTAGAACTATTAGACGAGTAAGTAATCATAATTTTCATTGGTGCATAACTATAGCCTTTTGACTTTTAAAATAATTTTATTTAAAGTTTTCTTTGATTAAAGTTGGTTTTTTTTTGCGCTAAAGAATTTTGCTTTTCAAACACTAAAATGCCAAGCAGTACTTTGTTAACTGGCTTAGAAAAAGGAAAAATTTCTGCATTCAAAGAAGCTAATCTCAGTTTTTTGCGAATTCGCAAGAAAAATAAATCGATTTGAGAGAGTTGTTCGAAATATTTTGACGAATATAGACGGTTATAGAAAACACAGGTGCGTCGTTGGACACACGAGAGAAGCGAAGCTTTTTCGCAGTTACATAGATTTGATAGCTTAATAATTTTTTCTATTTAATATATTAACTTTTAAATTCAAAATTTTAAAATAACATAAAATAAGTTACATATATACAGAAAACATATTTACTGCTTATTTTTTTATTGTTGAATGTCAAAATTTCCACGCCAATTACATATACGGGCATATAATACGGGACATATAATGCCAGCGACTCTCCAGTTTAACTTTCTACACATGGTTGTGAACTTGGCTGCACTGACTCATGCATGCATTTGTTAATTCTATATTTATTGATATCTATTTTTTTGACACTTAAAAACGCACTTGTCAACGCACTTGTCATAGAGTGTAAATAATTATGAAGAGATTGCATCAACTCTGCTAAATCTCTGGCATGTGTTAACAGAGTTATTTCACTTAAAAACATGAAGAAAAAAAACTCTGTTAACATCTGTCATCTGTAACATATGCCAGAGATTTAGCAGAGTTGATGCAATCTCTAGATAATAATTTATACTTTATGCCAATAGCACCACAAACGCATTCACAATACAAACAAACCGATGCTGGAGACACCTTGTGGCAAATAAAAGCAAATTTTTGATAGTTGTAGCATAGCAAATACACAATCCTCTATCTATTGATAGACGGTGACGATCTACTGCAGCATAGCTTCTGTTATAATTAGGATTGAATTAACAATTATTTCTGACAAGCCTTTGTGGCCTAGTGGATTGTGCATTGGACTCTTGTGTAAGAGGACGTGGGTTCGATTTCCACGGGCAGGTCAAAAAATATTTTAGTATTTAATATAAAAGTATCAAATTTTCTTGTTGTAATAAGCACTAGCAACAAAAAAACCAGCAAATATCCTAGAAAAAATCTGTCGAAAATTTTTCAGATTTCACTCCAAGCAAATCACAGAAGGAGGAGTAAAAAGCTTCGCTACAAAAATTAAAAAAAAAAAAAAAACAACCGGCTACAAAATCACTACAAAGTAAAAAATAATTTTAAAAATACTTTTCTATTTAATTTCTTGGTCATATTTGATAATTTATTTAAACAATATATTATATATGAAATCTTATTATCTTAATTTTTTTCTTATTTGTTTTATTATCATAAATATATTAATTTCTTGATGAATTCAAAAGCTTTAAAGGTCGACGCTAATATAATCAGACTTTTAATCAGAAGCGCCAACTTCAAAGCATTTGCACTCATCAAGAAATAAATATATTTATGATAATAAAACAAATAAGAAAAAAATTAAGATAATAAGATTTCATATATAATAATATGTTTAAATAAATTATCAAATATGACCAAGAAATTAAAAGGAAAAGTATTTTTTAAATTATTTTTTACTTTGTAGTGATTTTGTAGTCGGTTGTTTTTTTTTTTTAAATTTTTATTATTTCCTTTTTAGAGAATATGATAAATTTTCGAAAAAGGTGTATAAACAACATAAATAAAATTGTTCCGAAAAAATTTGTTCTATTAAAATCTGAAAGCTTGTTGGTTATTTCAAATATCTGCCTGTTAAATTTAAATTAGATGTCACATGTTTTGAAATTATTATACCCATTCTTGTAACGAGTTTTATTACCCTAGTGTCAATATTATTCGAGATATAGTGTTTATCAAATATTAACACGCCCCTTTGTTAAATAAGCGCCCACTTTCTGGAGCGTTATTTCCAATAATTGTGCCTACCCCTGTACTTTATTTCAGTACCACAGCGTCAATATTAACTGCGATAGTGTTTATCTAGTATTGCCACGCCCATTTATCGAATAGCGCCTACTTTATTGACCATGATTCTTAATAATTCTGCCTACCGCTGTACTACAATAAATTTCAGTGCCCTAGTGTCAATATTATTGAAGATGCACTGTTTTTTTAATATTGCCTCGCCCAGTAGTCGAAAGCCGCCCTCTTTCTTCACCGGAATTTTTACTAATAATGTCTACCTCTATACCAAATTGCAGTACCATAGTATCAATATTATTTGAGATATACTCTTTTTCTAATATTGCCACGCCCATTTCTCAAATAACGCCCATTTTTTTGACCGTTATTTGTATTAACTGTGTCTACCCCTACACTAAATTTCAGTACCCTAGTGTCCATATTATTCGAGATACAGTGTTTTTATAATATTGCCACGCCCATTTGTCGAAAAACGCCCACTTTATTAGCCATAATTTGTAATAGTAATGCCTACCCTTATACTAAATTGCAGTACTATAATATCAATATTATTCGAGATATAATCTTTTTCTAATATTGCCACGCCCATTTGTCAAATAACGCCCATTTTCGTGACCGTGATTTGTATTAACTGTCTCTACCAATACACTAAATTTCAGTACCCTAGTGTCCATATTATTCGAGATACAGTGTTTTTATAATATTGCCACGCCCATTTGTCGAATAGCGCCCACTTTATTGACGATAATTTGTAATAATAACGCCTACCCCTATACTAAATTGCAGTACTCTAGCCTCAAAATTATTCAAGATACACTGCTTTTCGAATATTGCCACGCCCATTTGTCGAATTACGCCCATTTTCTTGCCCGTAATTTGTAATAATTGTACCTACCCCTACACTAAATTGCAGTACCCTAGTGTCAATTTTATTCGAGATACAGTAGTATCTAGTATTGCGAGATCTATTATTGCCACGCCCAGTTCTCGAATACCGCCCACTTTTGTACGGGCACCTCCATGTTTATGATATCTATCTGGTCTCCAAAAATTATGGCAATCAGGCATATGGTTTAGGAGTTATCGATGTACATACATTTAAAAAAAAAAAAAAAAAAAAATACAGAGAAACCGACGAACTTGAGAACCTCCTCCTTTTTGAAGTCGGTTAAAAATCGGCGAGGTGGACCAAGACCTTAAAACTTTCTGAGCGGGAAGCCCGGTGAATCCGTAATTTAGCCAGCAACTCCTTGCAATCAGCTTTACAAATCGCGAGAGAATGTGGCTTAAACGTGTCACAGTGTACCATAAATCGTGCTTTAAAAAGCTCCCCTAATCTTATTAGACAAAAACTCAAATTTGCGCCCAAATTGTTTTCACGTGCCTTCCAAGCCCGCCTCGAATTTGCCCTGCAAAAAATGGGACGGAATTGGTAACAGGTATCTTTTTTTTAAGTAAAACACCTGCACGAACAAAAAAACTACAATTTTGTAGCAAGGTATATTTCTCTGACGAGAAAAAATTTAACTTGGATGGGCCTGACGGTTTTAATTCACATTGGAGAGATATATGAAAGGGTGGCGGAACACGGATGGTCTGGGCAGCATTTACAGTAGATGGCATGCTAGAAATAGCATTTATCAGCCCACATATAAACTCTGGCGAATATACACAAATATTGTAGATAAATTTGCTTCCATTTCTGGAACAAAATCATGGTGTTAAATGGGTAATCCAACATGATAATGCGTCTGAGCACAGCAGCAGAGAGACAAAGCAATGACTTGAGTCATATAACATCAACATTTTGAAGTGGCCAGCATGCTCGCCAGACCGAAATCCCATAGAAAATGTTTAGTTTAGTTTAGTTTAGTTTATTTGAAAGTCTATTCATCACATCCTTACAGACTAATTTAACAATAGAAATAAATATACTTAGTAATAAACATTATGAATAATGAAATAATGCTATGTTAAGAAGACGCTATTAGCAAAATTTTTAAAAATTTGTTTTGGAACAAAGAGATCAAAATCATACATTACATTAAGCTCATTCAAAAGAATCAAGGCCCTAGTAATTGGCTCATTTAATGCATAATTAGTTTTACAAAATTTTATAAAAAACAGTTAAGATTTTCTTAAGTATCTTAATGTAACATTAAAAGTTATAAGCTCTACAAGCGATTGACAATCAGTTGATCCAGATAAGATATCGAATATAAATAAAAGAGATGCGATCTTGCGCCTCGAATTGAGAGATTTTAGACCTAAGAGCAATAAACGAGCATTATAGGGCGGCAAAGGATCATGGAAGTTAATAGACCGCAAGGCATGCTTGGTAAAATTTGTTTGAACTTTTTCCAGTCTTAGAGAAGTTGAGACATAATAAGGGCTCCAAATAATGGAGGCGTATTCCAGTCTCGACCTCACAAACGCAGTAAACAATATTTTAAGAGTATACACATCCAAGAATTCTTTACTGTTTCTACGAATGAAAGCCAGTAGCGAGTATGCTTTGGGTATAAGAAAATTGACGTGGTCAGTAAAAGTAAATTTAGTGTCAAAAATAACCCCTAAATCACGATACACACGAACAGTTTGAATTAATGAATCAGACAGATAATATGAATTACTTATTGTATTTAACGAAAGCTTAGAGAGTGTAAGATGGAAACATTTAGAAAAATTTAATGGAAGACCATTGGCTACGCTCCAGGATGACACTCGAAAAATGTCAGCTTGTAGGTCAGCAACATCTGCTAAACAAGATATTTTCTTAAATAGTTTAAGGTCGATCTGCGTAGAGGAGAAATCTTGAGTTTATTATACATTTAGATATATCATTTATAAAAAGAATGAAAAATAGTGGTCCAAGGATACTTCCCTGAGGAACACCAGAGGTTGCGACAAACTTAAATGATTTAACATTATTTATACAGACTAAACATGTCCTGTCCGATAAATAAGTCTTTATCCACCTCCAAAAAGATGAATGGAATCCCATTTTTCGTAGTTTCCAGAGTAACAATTTATGAGAAACTCTGTCGAAAGCCTTGGAAAAATCAGTATAAATTACGTCAACTTGATTGCCAGATGCAAATGAAGTTACGCAGTAGTCAGAGAAAATAGCCAGGTTTGAAACTGTTACCGGCCAGCAACGAAACCAAGTTATTCCGGGATGATATAATGTTTAATCAAAAAAACCAATTTTAGCTTAACAATACTTTCAAACAGCTTAGATATATTTGATAGTTTTGATATTGGCCGGTAGTTAACCACATTGCTTTTAGAACCAGACTTAAAGACAAGGCTGATAGAAGCGATTTTCCAACAGTTAAGGAAATTTCCTTCAACTAAGGATTTATTAAAAATATTGCACAGCGGGGCAGCTAAAGCTTGTGAGCAATTAACAAAAATAACTGAAGCAAAGCCAACAATATCTTCTTTAAAAGATTTCTTCATATTCCTCATAGCAATTTTTACGTCACTAACTGAGACAGATAAGATACCAATGTCAGTAAAGGCGTCAATAGAGTTTTCAAAACTATCATTCGAAAAGTCATTATCAGCAACAAAATTAGATTTAAAGAAATCAGCAAACATATTCACTGTATCAGCAATGTTAACTGAGCGCTTGTTTTCAAAGAACATTGAGGTGGGAATCTGCGAGCCACATCTTTTTGACTGGATAAAGTTCAAAAATGATTTAGGGTTAGATTTGATATTTGATTCAAATCTCAAAATATATTGTTTATATAGAAACTTATTAAGGAAGTTAAATTCTCGCATGAAATGCAAGTACTT
Source organism: Coremacera marginata (assembly GCA_914767935.1). NCBI lineage: Eukaryota > Metazoa > Arthropoda > Insecta > Diptera > Sciomyzidae > Coremacera > Coremacera marginata. Next base: position 29,944,951 of record OU612043.1, on the reverse strand, counting down.
TAATTCATGTGCAGGGTCATTTGTTGCCCTATACAAATTAAAAAACTTATTTCGTTGGTTTTTCAGTTTCTGCAGACCTTTAGTATACCACGGTAACTTGTGATTAATTGACGACAAACGCGGAACGCAAGCATCGCATATGGCTAAAACATTACTTTTAAAAAGATTATAACATGTCTCTGCATTATTTCCATCAAATAATGCATTCCAATCAAAGTTTAACAAAAAATTGTTTAAAATATTAAAGTTACAGAGATTGAAATTATAAATTTTTTTATCTGGACCACTATCAAAAAAACTCATAAAAATCAATTGTGAGCGTGAGAGCCTTATGATGCATACATGATTTAGATATAGGAAAATTACATTCAGATATATCATACTTAATATTTAAAGAGAAATAAATTAGATCCAACAATTTATTTAAGTTGTTAAAAATATGATTAGCTTGGTGTAAATCAATACTAAAAAGACTATCTATGAAACTGATTTCATTAGATTGGTTGATGTTAGTTGGAGTCAAATCACCAGCAATATGAGTCCAGACAACTTTTGACAGATTGAAGTCACCTAAATAGCAAAGGTGAGAGTTAACATCCATCGATGAGTTTAAGGGGGTCTTCTCATTGAGCAACTTTTTTTTCAACTTTTTTTTTGCATTTATTTATAGCTTGGGTAGTTGTGAATATGCCCCTAAAAGGATTTTTAGAAATTCGAAATACTTTAGAAGATACAGCCTTTTTTGTGAAGCAAGGTCTGATGGACAAGAAGGTGATGGAGGTAATAAAACCAGCTTACGAAGCGCTGTCGGCAGATAATTTGCTTGAAAGATGCCTTGGATATGAAACTCGAAACTCTTCAACGACGGTTTTATACCCATACTTAAAATTATGGGTTTGATGGGTATTGCGATTGGCAAAAACGCATACGAATACGCACTATCTCGCAATGAAGACAGATTGAACCGATCAGAGACTCGAGCTGCGGCATCATCAAAAGCTGGCAGAACGGCTCGCAGAGCAGAGAGGGCAGCAGAAAGCAGTTTCTACGAAAAAGAGGAAGGTGGCCGTATGGAGCTGGCATCGCCGACTAATATTTGTAAGTAAAAATTGTCAGCTCTTTAAAACTGCATTTAAACATTTTTGATTTTTTTTTTTTTTTCCCAAAAAAATTACTTCAAACTTTAAACGCGTTTATCTCGAACCCACGTTTTTCGAAATGGCGGCCATGATATCTCCAGTTCAACTGAACCGATTTTCATGAAACAAAGTGGAATCGACGCAGAATTGTCACCATTCTCGGGTGAACCTCGACCATAATTTAAAAAAAATTTTTTTTTTTTTTTTACACTAAACTACAAAAAAAAACCCGAAATTGAAATTTTTTTTTTGAATGGCCGCCATTTTGTCAAAAAAAATCACAAAATTAAGTTTGAGGTTCACCCGAGAATTACATCTATACTGATTATAACCCCGTTTTTTATTTTCATTTCAGACGATCCGGAGACCCGGAATCGTGGCCGCCGTGACGACACCTTTTTTTTCACCACCAACTTTGAAGTCTCATTACTTTTTGAACAGCCCACGTATCGAGGCAAAAAAAATTTTTTTATTTACTTTGAACTTTTTGTAATACAATTAATAAAAAAAAAGTTTTCAATTATTCTTTGCGTTTTCATATAAGAATTTTTTTAAAAAGGGTCAAAAAAACGGGTTTTGAATGAGAAGACCGCCTTAAGCTTACAACATTTTCGACATGTGCAGCATAGATTTCGTCGTTACTATTTGGAGGAATATACGAGGCGCAAATTAAGAGACATCCATGATTAGTGTGTAAGTGAACACAAATCTGGTCGAGCAATGAATCGGAATTAATCAGCGGCTGAAGGGAAGAGCAATGAACCCTTTTGATAGCAATGAGTACACCACCCCCACGACTGAGCCCAGTTTTAATTGCATCTCGGTCCTTTCGGTAGACATTAAAAATATCAAGATCAAAAAACTCTCCATCAAAAAACTCCGTGTTTAACCAAGTTTCAATATATATATAAACATCAAAATCTTCATGAGATGTAAAGTTATGTATTAAATCAGCCTTTGTTCTAATTCCAGACATGTTTTGGAAGTAACATTTTAAATTTTTTGAATCATTAATATTCAATTGGTTAGTCAGAGCTAATCTACTCTTTTTTTAATTTGCTTCTCCAAAAATTTGTAAACATAGAAACTTTAATGTTCTCTTGCCAAAGCGATGGTTCAAAAATAACATCAATGTAATGCTCAAATGTTTGGGGAATTATAATCCGCAAAATGTATGCTGAGAATAAGCAATATCAAAACGTCAGTGAATTAAAAACCACCATTATTACAGCATGGGAATCAATTAGCCAGAAGACTGGAAAAAACTTAGTACAGAGTATGCCAGATCAACTTTTTGATTTATTTCAAAACAAATTAGGCTCTACACACTATTAGTCATTTACAATGGTTTTGTGAAACTCTTTTATCTTATAAGACTTTTTTAATTAATTTGTTACATTCGATTATAGCTGTGTACCAAATAAATACCAACTTTGAGGTTTAGCTTCATAAATCTGCGTATTTTGTAAACTTTTTTTTACCGTAAAGTTAAGGTTTTTTTTATCAGTGTGGCCTTCGACCTGGAAAGTCCATCCTACACCAGATTTTCACGCTACGATAAATCCTGGAAAAAAACCCACGAAAACCAAATTGACACACACACCATATCTTTGTCGATTTTAAAGCTGCGTTCAATAGCCCAAGAAGGGATTGCCTATACGCAACAATGTCTGAGTTGGGTATACCTGCAAAGTTCATTAGACTTTAGGAAATTACCTCTCGGAAACCTTCAATACCGAAAGAGGTTTCAGGCAAGGCGATCCACTGTCTTGTGATCTCTTCAACATCATCATGGAGGGGATCGTACGAAAGGCCGGTGTGCATCGTAATGGCACCATTTTCTATAAAGGTTTCCAGCTCTATTGATATTGTCGGCAGAACCAAGAGAGATGTAACCGCTGCTTTCAGCGCTATTGAAAAAGAATCAACCAAAGTGGGTTTGACGATAAATGAGAGTAAAACAAAGTATATGCTGTTTACAAACAAAAGAGCGCGGCATCTAGACTCCCACGTTTAATCCGGCAGCTTTAACTTTGAAGTAGTCAAGGAGTTTGTATACCTTGGCCCTGCCATTAATAACAACAACGAAGTCAGCCTGTAGATAAAGCGAAGAACAACAAATGCTAATAGCTGCTACTACGGGCTCAGTAAGCAACTAAGTTCCAGAGCCCTCTCTCAATCGACAAAACTAACACTCTACAAGGCACTCATTCTACCTGGGCTTCCTTAAGGCGCTGAGGCATGGGTAGTTTTGCAAACTGACGCAGCCGCTCTGGGGGTGTTCGAGAGAAAAGTTCTTCGCAAAATCTTCGGTCCTGTTCGAGTCGGCGATGACTATTGCATCCGAATGAACCACGAGCTGTATGAGCTCTACGAAGACATTGAAGTAGTTCGGCGTATAACTGTGCAGTGACTACGCTGGCTGGGTCATGTCCATCGTATGGACGACGAAGCTACAGTGAAAAGGTGCTCGAGGCGATGTATTGTACATGTATACATATATAAACATATGTGCATGCACATGGGCGTACCGAAGGTAGGGCAGTTGGCCCCCCTGATATGTTTGTGTATATATTATGAATCTATAAACATATATACATACACATGGTGTAGCAACGGTAGAGCAGTGGAGGGCAGTTTCTCCTTGATATGTATATGTGTATACATGTATATATTATACATATATGCATGCATATAGACACTGTAGGAAAATCAACTAATTTAAAAGTAGTTGATAAAGTAGTTTTTTGTCAACCACAACTAGTTGAAATTCTGACTTTTTTCCATAGAACTAACTAACATATTTTGTATGGTGATGTCCGCTAAATAAGTCAATTGACTTTCGTCTGCTTATATTTTCAACTACTTGTTAAATTAGTTATATTTACACTATTTTTTTAATTACTTTAAAATAACCAATTGAAAACTATTACGGATGGCCTAAAATTAATAATATTTGATGAAATAACATGGTTAAATATATACAAACTTGTAATCTAATAAAAATTTGCAATTGAAACATGGCAAAATCAGAGTAGTTGGCGCCTTACCATAATTCAAAGTAGTTTATCAATCACTTGTTTTTAAGTAGTATTTCAATTACTTTGTAAATAATGCAATAAAAACTATTTAGAATTGAAGTGGATGCCGCCTTAATATAATTCAAGTAGTTTATATACTGGTTTATTTTGTATTGGTTTTTTTACTAGTTATTTTTGAAAACAAGTTAGTTTGTTCCTATAGGGTAGTTTAAGGTTGCTTATTTGTATTGGTTGTTGGTTTTGTGTTAATATTTTTGCTATGCTCGTCCATTGAAGTAATCCAACAAATCAACAAAAAAATGTTTGAATTACTTACAGCGGGCTTAAATTTGGTGTTATTTGACAAATAAATATGTCATTACTAGTTCATAAATTTTCGACAGATCGTTAAAAAGTATGTAGGTCTCCGGGAATTTTTCGAAGAAAAAAAGACACCGTTTTAAAAATTTTTTTGAAGCTCTGCTAGAAATAAAATAAATTAAAAAAAATAAATAAATAAAAAAAACTTTTTCATAGAGACAGTAAGGAGTTTTAGAGTGAATGATTTTATGGAGGAAAATACAGTTTCAATCATTCAAATATCCAATCAAGCTACAACCTAGAATTGCATTTCTAAAACCAGAAAGATGTGCAAACTTCTTCAACCCATATACAAAACTTGTGGCATAGTTAAAAGCAAAATTAAGTTTCAGCTGAGAGGAAGAATCAAGTCTACTGTAAACTATCTCAGAATAAGTTAGGACAGGCAGGACAAGTTGCTTAACAAGTAATTTTTTTTAATTCAGTAATACATAAGTTACTCGTTAGAGTATTCGTTAAGTTATTTGTTATTCGATAAGTTATTCGTTAGAGTATAAATTTGGGAGTTTGTGAATTTATTGTGTTATTTTGTGGTGGCATTGAGTCACCACAGTTAAATATATATAAACTTGTAATCTAATAAAAATTTCCAATTAATACATGTCAAAATCAGAGTAGTTGCCGCCTTAATATAATTCAAAGTAGTTTATCAATCACTTGTTTTTAAGTAGTATTTCAATTACTTCATATATAATGCAAAAAAAAAACTATTTTGAATTGAAGTGGATGCCGCCTTAATATAATACAAAGTAGTTCATATACTAGTTTATTTTAAATTAGTTTTTTAATTAGTTGTTTTTAAAAACAAGTTATTTTGTTCCTATAGGGGATGGAGCTAAAGGGTTTTCTGTATTTATATGTATTTATATTCAACATTCTTATTTTCCCATATCAGAACAACTGATGCCGAATTCTGTTGTATTTGAGTTCGCATCAACACATGCGCAAGTCAGTTGCATCGTACGTTGGCGTTGTTTTGACATTTCAATTTCTATTTTCAGTGCTTATTTAATTGTTATACAGTAAAAAAAGACTTACAACATAATGGCTAATTCGCAAAAAATTTAAAAATATATTAATATGAAACACTTAGAATGTTTGGTTTATTTTTAATAAATATATTCATTTCTTTAAGTTAGTATCTGTGAATTATAAATATTGTGAAGTCTTAAAAACAACACACAAAGCTTACGTCAACAATAATAACACATGAACTGTCCACAAGTTTAGTAACTTGAACAACGTACGACACGTGGTCAAAGGAGAGCATTTATGTGTGAGAAAATTTACAGAAATGATTGCCAAATATTCGTTTTTACTCTGATTTTTTTCAAAATGACCATTCTATCGAATACAATATAAAATTTGAAAATATACTTTTGCAAGCGAACGGCACGCATACACAAATCGCGATTTCTCTAACTTTTTCCCATTATTTTCAGATGTTCGAGCAACATTTTGCTCATTTCGCCGAATTTACCGTTTTGAAAGATGCACATAAAATTCCTTCTAAAGTTTGTAAAAAGTTATTTTCAAACCGACGAATGAGTTCAAAAATTATTTATATCAACTCATGAGTTAAGGCATAACCGGGTAGGCATAACCTTTTTACAAGATTTTTTTTTTCTTTTACAAAAAAACTTTCTACAATGTTTGTCTCTCGATTTTCAGTCAATTTAAAGCTCAAATAATCATTGTATTTTGGTGCCAAGAAATTTTTAAGATCTTTAAACATATTTTACATATATTGCAACATTATTTTTAAGCATGCTGCTATATCATCCATCTGCAGTGATATCTGTGCTGGAGAGAACTAAACATCAAGTTAATATATTAAAAAATTTTTCAATTTAACTAAGAATTTCGCACAAATATTCAAAAAAACTGCACTGCATAACTTCAGCGCAAACACACACACACACACACACAAACACATGCATACACAAGCTCACCACACACACAGACACACACAATCTCTTTTATGTTTATGTTAGCTCAGTAAAGAGTTAATAATTATTTACACACACTCAAAAAAAAAAAAAAAAAAAAAACAAAACGGAAGAATTTTAAAGCAATCAGGCGCAGACGCATGACGCTAAAAGTTATATGAACTTTTGTGTTCCTGCTTGTATGTGTGCTACATTTTCACAAGAGTGAAGAACACACAAACACATAGCTATTAAAACGCGACATGCTGCTGTTCGGTGGTGTTCATGGCCTTTACGCATTGGTATAAAATGGAATTAAAAACTTAAAATATCCTCGCTGTGGAAAAACTTTTGTGCTTCGCACTGACGTTGGGCTTAAATGACAAACGCAACAACAACAAGAACAACAACAACAACAACAACAAAAGCAACGGCAACAATATAAATAATTACAATAATAACAATACCAACAAGAGCGACAACAACAACATCATCAGCAATAACAATCAACGACTCTGTGCTATTGCACATTGTTGTTGCTGCGGTGTTGGCTGCCTTGTTCACCTGGTTTGCTGCAATTTCACTTAAAAATTTCGTTAGCGCATTGTTGATGTTGAAAGTAGGTCAAATATTTCAAATCACACCCGCACAGCTAACATGTACGCATGCACAACGCTGCACCAACCCTTGCCACTCCTTCAAACAACATTCACAACTATCTTGCTTGTTTTGTGCATTTTCACCGTGTGAAACTATCGAGTGTGTTCGATGCAAAAAAAAAAACATTAGCAAAACTTTAGACTTGTAACTGAAATGTGGGAAAATAAATTCACTGAATTCGATTTGGTTTCGATTTGTATGCATTGTGGTTATTGTATTTGTTGTTGTTGTTGTTCTAGTTCTTGTTCTTGCTACTGCATATTGCATCAATGAAATTAGAAACCAAACTTTTATTGTTTTTTTTTTTTATTGCAAACTTGTGATTGTCAGTTGCAAACAGTAGAAGTAGTAGAAATAGCAGCAGCAGCATAGCTCAAACTACTAGAAGTATGTGCGAACTCCGTTGTTAAAACTTTTACCTTCCATGCATTATAATTTAAAATATCAATATGGATTTGTAGGTGCTCAGTAATCCAATTAAATGAATTAATGAAATTGTAGGTAAACTTTTCCAAATGGTTTCCTATGTATTCAACTTTAATGGCATACAAAAATGTGCACCAGCAGGAAATGCAGGTGCAGTGAGAGTACAAAAAAAAAACACAAAAAAAAAAACAAGGAATAAGGAAAATGGTTTTGTGGTAAAACTTTTGCCCTCGGGTTATACATAACGAAATTAAAAATTTTACATTCTTGAAGAGAAAAATGAAACTAAATTCTTTAATAAAAGCTGTGGTTGTTACTCAATCACAAAATAGAATTGACGACCGAAATTAATATTTAAAGTTACAAAATAACAGTTCTGTTTTTAAATATCCAAATAAATTTCGGTATCAAGTTCTTCACATTTCAAACATTTTACTATAATAGACTTATGATAAATGAAGTAAGAAAAAAAAAAACATCTTTTGATTGGAATTTTTGCAAGCAACGTGTAAGAACCGCATCGATCGTGGTTTCACATTTAGTAATATTGAGCTAACGATCATTGAATCAAACCAAATACGTTACTCAAAAGTTTAATTAATGGTAGATTGTTATCATGTGCAAAGTTAATATTGAATTCTCCAATTAGAATCATGCGTATATCGTCAAATTTTTTGAAAATCTTTCTTCGAATGTTTAGGAGCCTTCTTGAGAACTAACTTTATTATTATTTTTATTCCGTTAATATCTTTTTTTTAACACACTTACCCCGTATCTGCCACCTTTTTGGAAGTCCCAATACAAAAAACACAGCAACTGACAATAATAATTCATATGACGCTAACATTGTCGACCTTAACATTGCTGACGTTAACATTACTGACGCTAACATTGCTGACGTTAACACTGTTGATAACTTCAACACAATTTTACCACTACCAAAAAGTGTCCCAATTACTTATTCTACAAAAGCTTGAAAAATGTATTTTACACAACTTGACAGCTGTTTAAACATAAACCGAGTTGCCAAATGGCATAATCTTTTTTCACGCTATGTCGTCGAAGAGTTGAGGATTGAATTTAAAAAAAAAAAAAAATATTTTGGGAAATTTGCCTGAAAATCTCATATTTTAACGCCAGAAGTTTTAATGACTTTAAGATGGACTGCGTTAAATATGTTTTTGAAAATTCCTCTCTTGATATCATTTTTGTGTCGGAAACCTGGTTTCACGAAGATGTTGAAAATCCTTTTTTATATATTAAAAATTTTAGCTTGTTTCGGAATGACAGATCAAATAAAAGAGGTGGTAGCGTTGTGATATACTGCAAAAAATATCTGAATGTTAAAGTGCTGAATAAATCTATTGGCTCGGATGTTGAATATTTGAATGTTGAAATTCAAAATAACACAACTAAAGTCTTTCTATCATGTGTGTACAACCCCAATCGCAAGTTTAGCTTAGAACCTTTACTTAAAAAGGTTTAAAAAACCCTTTAAAAAAAAAACAACAGTCTCCGTTGAAATTTTGTTAATAATTTAGCTGAACCCGCCTTAACATAGTTAATACAGTAAAACCCGCTTAAGTACCTTACCCAAAAATGTCAGCAATTGAAGGTACTTAAGCGGGTTGGGTACTTAAGAGATAATTTTTTGTGATAATTTTTAGCACTAAAGCTTGTTAGGTACTTATAGGGGGAGGTACTTCAACGGGTTTCACTATACAACCATTCCAACTAGGTTTGCCAACAAAGATTCCCCTAGCTTGCTGGATATTTTTGTAGTTTCCGACCAGGACTTTGTTTTACTCTTTGACCAATTTTCATTTGTTTCAGACCATGACCTTATATTTTGTATACTGGAAATCGATCTCTCACCAGCTGCTATTGATACTACTTTCTTTTACCGAAACTTTCAGAGTATTGAATATGAATCACTATTAAATAGCTTTTCTTTTATTAGCTGGACTGACTGTTGGTTTTTGAGCTCAGTCGATGAAAAATTTAATTTTTTTAATGATAAAATTTCTGATCTTTTTGAAACCCATGTTCCCCTTAGCACAATCCGAGTCACTAACAGGTCCTGCCCCTGGTTCACATTCTCTATGAAAATGGCTTTAAAATAGCGTAACAAATCTAATAGCAGTTGGAAATGAAATCCAACCGTGGCAAACTGGGAGGCTCATAAAGTTTCAAGGAACGAAGCGAAGCCAGCTGTGAGGTTGTCCAAAAAATAATTTTGTTTAACTAAGCTCAGACGCACATTGTCATGGAGAAAGTTGTGGAACAACTTAAGGGGGGACATGACATTGGCAGTTTTTTGAAATTTTCTTTAATAATTTTGTATTTTAGTAATTATTCTCAAGATTCTAAAAAAATTCTTACGGGTTCAAAAGTTACAGCCGGATTAGTGAGAGCGCATTTTTTATTTTTGCGCTACCTACGTACGGCAGCTAGTATATACTTGTTGTACTTGCTACCTGAGTTTTGATGGTTGTTATTTCGTACCTACTTGAAGGGCGGGGTTTTTTTTTTGTGCTTTTGAATTTCTTTATATTTCTTTATATTTATAACTTATATAGAGGAATTTTTATTTTATATAATCAGTTATTTGGCATCTTTTGCAGCGTGAAGTCGTGGTTGTTTTGTAAAAAATATTGAAAAATTGAAAAATGCAGCGACGTTCTTTAGATCGAAAAGGCAAAAGTGGTTTTTTACACAAAATCATAACACCAAGAAAACCTATTTCAACAGAAGAAATGGAATCTGAGGTGGAGTTCACTAGTACATCTGCTAAAAAACTTCATGGAGCATCAGTGGATGTTGGTTGTGATGAGACATTTTCCTACTGCATATTACAATATGCTGAAATATTTTTAGGCATTGCTGATTGCCTTGTTTGTCGAAAATGTGGTGGAAATGTAAAATTTGAAAAGAAATCTATGAATTGCTAAACAAGTGCTTGGGTGGATTCCCGCAAAACTCCAATGAAAGTTTGAATGCAATGGCTCATTGCACCTAAGTGTATGCCAGGCAGCAACAGAATTGTTAATATTGCAAGCTGCATGGCTGTGTCTATTTACAATGACGGCGCTTATAGTTATTTGCGAATGTTTCAACTACTTGATATCATCATAGGATCTACAGCATTGAATTTTTCCAAAGGAAATGATGCAACTCGTTTGAAATGTGCCAGAGTGAAGGCATATGAAGCTTCAAAAGAAGCCCGAATTGCTAAACGATTGCAAAAAACTATAAGAAACAGCACAACACAAGATATACGGTACGAAGCAGGCATGGCAGATTGAAGAAAACATTTTTTTTCTTTGTTCACAAACTTTAAACGCGTTTATCTCGAAACCATGTTTTTCGTACTGGTTGCGGCACTAGCGGGTTCATTTTTTGACAAACTTTTTTTTTTTTTGTATTTTTTTAAACATAATTCGCTATCGTATGACACGAGCTTTTTGTTAAATTTTTTTCAATTTTTTATGAATTTTTAAAGTCAATATTTTTTTTCGAAAAAACACACTTTCAAATTTGAACCATCACCAAAAATTTAAAAAAAAGCTCTTGTCATACGATAACCAATTTTGTTAAGATTTAAAAAAGTCATTTTTTTTCCAGATCGGACAATTTTTGCAACTCCTAGCGCTGCAACCACGAGGCCCCGTTTTTTCTCTGCCGCCAGTTTGGAGCTCTATAAAACCATGTTGGAGTGAAAAATATATTTTTTTGAATTTTTTTTCTTGTAATTTGTTCAATTCTCTACAATTTAAAAAATAAATAAAAAAATTTTGGAAAAATGTTTGTTTTTGACTGAGTTATGAATTTTTAAAAAAAGGTATGTTTTCTCTGCCGCGAATGTCATGTACCCCCTTAAAAAGTATAGGAATTGGCAACGAAAAAATCGAATCTTGCCCAGTTGATCCCCATAACCTCAATAATTTTTTCACTGCTAACTCGATGTCTGATGATTCTGATGAACCCATTAACTTTAATGTTTCCTCTATTTTCCCTACTCAGTGTCATTTTTACGCGGCTAATGAACTGCATGTCGCCCTCTCTATAGCAAAAATAAAATCAAGCGCGTCTGGTGAGGATGACAAATCCATAAAGTTTGCCAAACTTATCAGGTCATTCAATTAGTCCGAAAGAAAAAAACAAAATTTTGATAAAACTCGATTATATTATTCAACATAGTTGCCTTCGAGAACGATACAACGAGTATAGGGACTTACCAACTTTTCGATACCACTTTTACGTACGTACCATTTCTCTTTCTCGTCAAAATAGGGCTAAGTTTCAGTGATTACTTCATCATTGGACTTGAATTTATTTCCAGCAAGCATTCCCTTGACATCTGAAAACAGGAAAAAGTCGCTGGGGGCTAAATCTGGAGAATACGGTGGGTGGGTAAGCAATTCGAAGACAAAATTTATTCAATTTTGCCATCGTTTTCATCGATTTGTGACACGGTGAATTGTCTTGGTGAAACAACACTTATTTCTTTTGCAAATGTGGCTGTTTCTTGGCGGTTTCAGCCTTCAATCGATCCAAAAGTGCACAGTAGTAGTCGCTGTTGATGGCGGTTGCTTTTTGAAGATAGTTGATGAATATTATTCCTTTCGCATCTCAAAATACAGACGCCATCACCTGACAAGCCGACTGTTGGGCCTTTGCTCGCTTTGGATTCGGTTCGTCGACTGCTGTCCACTCAGCTGACTGTCTTTTGGATTTTGGTGTGTAATAGTGGAGTCATGTTTCAACCATTGTCACATATCGACGATAGAATTCGATTTTATTGCGGTTTAATAGCGCCAAACACTCCTCAAGCATCAATTCGTTGTTGTTTTTGGTCGACTGTGAACTCACGCGGCACTCACTTTGCACAGAGCTTTCGCATACCTTAATGTTCATGTGAAATGGTACAAGCACTACCATCTGATAACTTTACAATGTCAGCTAGCTCGTGCACCTTCAATTTGCGATCGTTCATAACCAATTTATGGATTTTTGATGTTTTGTGGAATAACTGTCTGATTTGAGCGTCCACTGCGCTCTGCATCATTTGTGCATGGTACGACCACGTTTAAATTCAGCAATACACTTTTCTGCCATTTATCTCGATAAAGCAGAGTCCGGATAATGTTTATCAAGCCATTTATTGGGTTCCACTGTATTTTTTTTTTTTCATCAAAAAGCAATGCTTTATCAAAACTCGAAATTCACTTTTTTCCATTTTTTTTTTTTTTGAAGCGAAGCTTTTTACGCCCCGTTCTGTGATTTGCTTGGAGTGAAATCAGAAAAATTTTCGACAGATTTTTTCTTAGAATTTTATATGGTTTTTTTGTTTCTGTGTTCTTTACAACAAGACAATTTAATATAACAAATATAAAAAACATTTCTTTGCCTGCCGTGGGGATTCGAACCCGTAAACCTTTGGTTGGAAGTTCTATACTCCATCCATTGAGCCAATTCAGTATTAACTGCAACTGAAGCTATGTTGCAGTAGATTCAGTAATCTATTAATGGATTTGTGTGGTTTGGGTAGCTGCTTAGCCACTTGCTACAAGTGTTGATTAATAGATTTTTATGGTTCGGGTAGCTGCTAAACCACTTGCTACAAGAATCATCAGTATTGCCACTTTTCCACAATTGTGGTAAATCTAGCACTTTTTTAGTTCACCACTTTTATCACCCACTATTTGCATTTTTCCAAAATCTATATATTTATATAAAAATTATTGCATTATAATTAAAATTTTAGAAATTTTATTGCATATACTTACATAAACATAAACATAAACATAAGCATAAACTTACTTTATGGTATACATCTTATGATTTGTTTTGATGTAGGACTTCAGTCGAATTTTTCCTTAAGAAGAAAACTATATTCCAAAGTTATAAAATTCACCACTCATTTTAGACTCAACCTACCACTATTTAAAATTTGCAAGTGACAACACTGGTCATCATCCTCAGTTTGCTAGTGCAATCTGTTAACGCCATCAACTATTAACATTCTGCTGCTACATAACAGCTGCAGTTATATATTTAATATTAAATCAACATCAAAATTTAACAGAACTGTTTGGATCGGTGGAAACTGTGTCGACTTATTAATCAGTGGGTCATGGGATCGATCCTCCCGATGGGCAAAGTAATAGTTTTTTTTTTTGATGTGAATGCGTTAATGCTGTTGTTGGTACAAGCTTTTGTTTTGTTTGGGCATAGTGCGAAAAAAAATTAACAATTGCCCACAAGTGCGTTGAAATAACAATGACAGTAACATAAAAAGCTTCGCTTCTCTCGTGTGTCCAACGACGCACCTGTGTTTTTTTCAATAACAATAGTTGCACACAAAATGCTATAACTCACGAATCAATTGTCAGATTGTTGTCAATTTTGTATACGTGTCGTTGAAAGGTTGGTACTAAATAAAAATTATATGGAAACAAATCTAGTAACGCCATCTATGTGTCATTCTATGGGCCTTTTGAACTTACTGTTATATTACTATTACTCCTTTTGCAAAAAAATCTAATGCGTATGAGTCATCTTACTTTAGACCTATAAGCTTGCTGTCTTCGATTTCAAAGGTCTGCGAATCTTTAATGGCTGAGCAGATTGCAAGCCATGTAAACGCATTTGGTGTCATTTCGGACTTTTAATCTGGGTATCGGCCTGGTCATAGCTGCAGTTCAATTTTGGATTCTCCGATACTTCAGCTCGGTTATTGGAAAGTTATTTAAGCGAAAGGTCACAGAGAGTTAAAGTAGGGTCTAATTACTCAACATTCAAGAATACTAATACTGGAGTACCTTAACGCTCGGTTCTAGGACCACTTATGCTCTCCTTGTTCATCAATGATATTTTCGATATAGGCAAAAATGTCGCAATATATGCGTACACTGATGACCTCCAATTGTATTTGTCTAGACCTCGCGGGCTCATTGAAGATTTGTGTGCAAGAATGAATGAGGATTTAGATACTGTAGCTAATTGGTCTAAAGCTACTAAAATTTAACTAAACCCCATAAAATCATACATTCTACCTGCCTGCTAGTTGTTTTATAAATTTCTCAGAGCTTTACAAGCAATGCATACATATATAAATGCTTGCGCCGCTATAAAACTCTCAGTTTGCTGGCAGACTCCAATCAGAATGGGGTCGCTTTGTCCTTTAAGCGATGCATAGTTCATTAAATAAGTTTATATGTGGTATTTAAAAAACTCAGCGCTACTACATATAAACCATTTTATAAATCAAGAATCGTTTTAAGAATATTGTTCAGTAACTGCTTATGTTGCTGTTATTAATACTTTTGTATGAAATATTTGCATGTAAAAATATATTTCGGTTTTGTAGATTGTTATTGTGTTTGTTAATCTTCAGCAAAATTAATACAATAGGGTTGTCAATATTCGAAGCGCCCATCTGGCAACACTGTAACTTTCCGCAGTGATGCCAAATCGACTAATGACATACCGCGTTTGAAGCGTCATTCCAAGCAAATGTTTACAATGAAACAGTACACGCCACGCGAACGCTCTAGAATTGTTGAAATTTACATTCAACAAAACAAGTCAATAGTGAAAACTCAACGTGCTTTCAAAAAAATAAATAAAGTGAAAAGTGCGCCTTCCAAGAAAACAATTTATCGTTTGTATGAAACTGAAAATCCACAAGAGATTCAAGAGGTACCTCTTCACGATGCAAAAGTCACTGTTTGGTGCGGCGTTTGTGCTAAAATGCTCATTGGGCCGTTCTTTTTCGAAGATGATAATGGCCACAGAGTTACTGTCAATCAGGAGCGTTATCGCGATATGATAAACAATTTTTTCATGCCAATCGTTCGTCGAAAGCGTATCAGGCACTACTGGTTTCAACAAGACGGCGCGCCACCACACACAAGCCGCACTACAATCGATTTTTTGAAATGGGCGCTTCGAATATGGACAACCCTGTAAATAATATAATCTAGTAAGGGTGGAGCTTCGGCAGAGTACCGAAGCTAAAACCCCGCCCCCCCCGCGGCCATATTGAAGTATATTCGAAGTCTTTAGCCACGACAAAACCGATGACATTCAGTTTTATATATTAACGAAAGTCTTCCTATTTTGATGACCCCATTTTTTATGGGAAGTAGGCGTGTTTTTGATCCGATTTTGTCATATATCATAGAGATGGTTCATATTATATATCAAAGCTAAAGTGCAAAATTTCAAGACATTTCATTATTTTTTGTGGATTTTTAAGAGATTTAACGTTTATAATAAAGTCACTTTGTATTAGAGGTAGGCGTGGTTTTCATCCGATTTTCATAGCTAGAATTAAGAGTAAAGAGCAAAGCTCACCTGACAAATTTCAAGGCATTTCTTTAATTTTTGTGGATTTTAAAGACATTTTACGGTTAGTATAAAGTCACTTTGTATGGGAGGTAGGCGTGGTTTTCATCCAATTTGGCCCATTTTCGCACTTGATCTTCCTTTTTAAAAAATAAACTTATGTTTTGAATTTAATCACGATAGCTTTAAAATTGCGGCTGTAATCGTGTCGACAGACGGACAGACGGCCAGACAGACGGACACAAATATATATATTTTGCTGATCAAAAATATATATATTTTTCTATATCTGCCACGCCTCCTTCTTGGCGTTACAAACGGAATGACCCTTACGCAGTACGCGTTGGGGTATAAAAATTATATTATTACTATGCAGGCTTACATATACGAAGACTACTTCTGAAAAGTGTTCTTTTAAAATTTCAATATTATATAATGTGTTCAAAATAACAACAAATACAGTTAGCTTTAAAATTGTTGTCATTTATTTTGCTAAAATTTTCAGAAAAACAAACAAGTTGCTTTTCTTGTCTGCAAATCAGCCACCTTGACAAGCTTTGGCAGAGCGACAACAAAGACTTTTCTTTGAAGCTGAACACAGCAGAGTTTGTTAAGCTTGCAATCAACCACAAATACTAATAAGCGCTCAAGGCGCGACTAATTTTTGCACAAATAGAATTGAAGCCACTTTGAACACAAGAACAACAACAATATAAACGACAACAACAGCAACTCTCCCTACAAGAACATTAACAAAAACAAGAGCATGAAGTAGCGCTGCCAGTTGGAGGGATTTCGCACGTTTTTTTTTGAGATTTTAAAACACGGAAAACACGGGTACTTCGTAAGGGGATCGATTTAATCGCATATAAGGAGGCGAGAATATCTAATCTTGAGCCCCATCACCTTCTGAGTCGATATTCCGTCTCCGTCTGTCCGTCAAATCAAGTTCGAAAAATAGTCAATTCTTAGTAACTGCTTGTGTTGTTGTTGTTGTTGTTGTTTTTAATATGAATATAAAATTTACATATATAATGCATATCATTTGCTTTCGTGTTGTCGTTTGTTATTGTTTTTGTTCATCTTCAGCAAGATGAACAGATGAACGTGTATTACTTGCATCTTACGTTAGGTTACTGCATACATAGTTTTTAACCACGCCCCCTTTTACCGCCCATAAGTCAATAAAAATGCAATTTTACCAACTCTTTCCTTTGTATGAGATTAAAAGTTCGTAATTTAATTTGAATGGCTATGTTGGACAATTGTACCAAAAAAGGGTTTTCACGCCTTCTTTTACCGGCCACAAAACAATGAAAACACTATATTTCACATGGTTTTGGTCGCATAAGACTCAAATTTGTAATTAAGTTTATATGCTTTCCGTCGGCACTTACTTACTTTCTTAGGTGGCCGTAACAACCCGTGTTCGGGTTTCGGCCGACCTCATCAGCTCTCGCCAGGCGCCTCTGATTTGCGCGCGCCTTCTCCAATCGGATACACTAAGTGAGGTTAGAGCTTCTTCGGTCTGGTACATCCATCGGAGGAATGGTCTCCTTCGTCGTCGTTGACCAGCGACCCTCGCCTCGAGCACCTTTTTTCGCTTGAGCTTCGTCGTCCATACGATGGACATGAAAAAGTCAGCATAGTCGCTGCACAGTTATACGCCGAACTACGTCAATTTATTCGTAGAGCTCATACAGCTCGTGGTTCATTCGGATGCGATAGTCATCGCCGTCTTGATCTGGACTGAAGATTATGCGAAGAAGTTTTCTCTCGAAAACTTCCAGAGGGGGTTCCTTATTAAGGGTCCAGACATTCCAGGTTCATATCCGTAAATCATTGTCCGTTATTCGTTCGTTCTTATCCGAGGCTGGTTTAGTTTCATTAGGCAGTAGTAATGTTGCGGGACCCAAACTCTGCGCACATTCCATGTTTAAGGTCCACGGAGCGACCCGCCGCTCAAATTAGCCGTCAAACTAACGGATGCCAGTTTACCGTTAACCAGGGAACACCACGAGAAGGTTTGAGTCGACTTGCGACGATTTCGACATGGATAGGGCTGGCCTCGCCAAGTTGAGGCAGTCAGACACGTTGCCATGTGAAGTTTCACCCCCCTGATCCCCTGATATAATTATATATGATTAAAATAGTGCTGATATAATAAAAGCACTGTTTTAAAAAATATGTTCTTAAAACTAATCGAATTTAATAAATATTTCAAGCTACATTTTATATAAATTATTAACTTTGAGATTTATAGATGTCAATTGAAAAAAGATTGATGCTGATGTATTGCCCTTGGATTTTCGGTGCCCCACAACCTACAGTTTTGTTTATTCACATAACCACTTAAATGGAAATGCGCTTCATCCGTCATCAAAAGATTATTTTAAAAAACATTTTGTGTGGCTAATTGTGTAAAGCGAATAGCGTATTGTAGTCGTTGTTGGGGGTCTTGCGGTAAAAGCTGTTGCACAATTGGAACTTTGTATGAATACATCTTAAGATCAAACTTTAAAATTCTCTGTAATGTTGTTCTGGGTATACCCAATTGGCCGGAACGGCGACAAGTTGAGACAGATGGATCATTTGCAACACTCTGCTGCACAGCTTTCACGTTGTCTTCAGTACGAATATTTCGATGAGCACCTCTTCCTGGATGGTCGGCAACTGAACCCAGTTCCTCAAAACGGCGAACTAAACTATATTCATTACTGTATGTATTCATTTTAAATTTCCAAGAGTTCAGTTATAATCTACAAAAAGAAAAAATAACTTATGTTAAAAAATAAAAAAGTTATTTGTGTTTCACATCAGCTGGTCTTATTTGGGCCACCCTGTAGTGTCGATCTTACGTATTGTGATCTATACATGTTTTGTTTTTATTAACTAATGCTGAACGAAAAGCACATATTACATATGTCATAATTCTAAAAATTCTTTCAGCTTCTGCATTTGGGTTTGAATTGATTATGCAAACTTTGCAAACTGAACCAAATTTGGACAAAAATGTTCATTACTTCTAAGTTTTTTTGAACTTAAATTTAGAAGCCTAAAAAATAAACTCGAAAATGTTTTTATACAGAAAAAATTAGTCTACTCTAGCTCTAATAACTTGTACAAATTTCTAAATTCTTTGCCAAAATAACGATTTGATGCACTATGCGCTATATGAGAATTTAAATAATCAAGCATCTTAAGTAATGCATTATTTATATGAAAATTTTCTTTTAAGTATACATTTGAATGAAGTAAAATAAAAATGTTTGCACTGTGTTCTTATTTCATTCAACATTGATCTTTTGTTTTTGTGCACATTTTAGACCAAAATGAATTCTTCCGGATACAAGAAGTGTTTATTAACAATTTCGTTGTCATCAAAAATTGCATTTTTTAAGAATTCAGCTTTTATGAAAATTTGAACATAAGAAAAAATCTACTGCCTACATTCTTCAGTAAGCACATGAATAAGAATGCCTCTGCTCTGAAAAAGTATATTAAAGTTTATAAAATAAGGAAGGAACTAAACAAAAAAATTAAGAAATATTTCGATATCTTTTCTCAATAATATGTAAGAAATATATTTTGCTTCCGGTTTATGTTTTTCAACAGATTCTATAAAAAAGAAATGTTTTAAAACCATACAAAGTCTAGTATGGTAACCATCTAGTCTAATCTAGATCTAAACTACAAAGTAATTCGCTGGCTTAAATATCTCCCGGCACTCAACATTAAATAAAATTTGCAATTCTACAAGTTCAGCTGAACTCTTACTACTTTTTGGTACATACGAAATACATTTATTTTTAATACAGTCCCATGCAGTTCTGGCAACAAGAACTGTAGCATCGCATCTTATTAAAACAAGTTTAGGTACATCATTTTTCAGAAGTGAGAAA
Source organism: Coremacera marginata (assembly GCA_914767935.1). NCBI lineage: Eukaryota > Metazoa > Arthropoda > Insecta > Diptera > Sciomyzidae > Coremacera > Coremacera marginata. The sequence goes on along the minus strand of OU612043.1, from coordinate 29,925,143 downwards.
AAAGAATTGTTATGGCCGATCTATTATGTCATCTATGTTTTTAAATTTGTTCTAAATTTAGCATATCTATGAGTATTTTCAGCTGAAACATTCAGTGCATTAAGTTCTATAAAATGTATTTAAAAGTTGTGTACGAGTATCTAAAACAAAATCTGTTTCTCTAGCATAGCGAACTAAAACAAAAATTTTTTCGCTCATATCTGTGCTTTCGCCAACAAATATTGCAAAGTAGCTTTCTTTTAATATTCTTATTACATTGTACAAAAACAATAAATGAATTCTGCTTTACCTGGTTTTGCGGCTAGATTCTATAACTATTTAATTCTCTCATTCCCTTCGAGATCTCCCAGCACTGTTATGAACGCGTGTTCAGCGTGTTTAGCATTTTTTTATATAAAGCTTTTGCACTCTATCTCTCTTCACACTCATTGAAAGAGTTATAAAAATGATTTAACGCTCTTTATTGATAAAAAAAAATGTCCACGGACCACTGTGGCCTGGTAGTGTATTTATAATTTTAGAACCAAGGAACATAAGAATAAAAAACGAGAGGAACAATAATTTTATAACCAGCAAATGAGAATTTTTGTCATCGACATCTGGCAGCACTCGCATCAAGCTTACTAATCTGCAAGCTACACCGAGAAAAAAGCTTATGTTAAATTGAAAAAACCTAGTATAATTTATAAGTTGGCTTTGGCAGTTTTCAGCCACCCAAGTACTTTATCAAAACGCCTTAGTTTTAATGTTGACTTGTCAGTTTTTATTGGGTGATAAATTAACCAATTATTGGGTAATTTTTTATACACTTCTTGAATGTAAAAAAATTGAATTTCAAAAATATAACTTTTTTTCGGGTTTTGGTTTTATTTTATTTTCCTTTTTTTGAAGTGCCGCCTCTCGATCTGTGATTTGCTTGACTGAAATCGGCAACAACACAAATTTTTCGTTTATCAACACCGTTTTTTTCTTAGAAATTAATGACTTGCTGCTTGACGTATATTATAACAATAACCTTAAACTAAATTAAATTAAATATCAAAAACAAAAATTTTACCTTCGCATGCCGTTGAGATTAGAACCCACATCAACCGATACCACTGTGTATGAAGACAAGTAATGATTTATTCAATATTAATAACAACTGAAGCTATGGAGCAGCTATCAACAGAATACTGCCACATACTGCATCGGTTAATATCTGTGAATCAAATATTTTTCTTTTTTGGCAGGGTATCGAAGTATGTGCTTTCAAAGCAATGTATTAAACAATAAATTGCGTAGGCGAATTAACGTAGCTGCAGTTATGTCAGCATGTAGTAGCTGCTTGGATCCAAAAGTTCCAGGTTCGATTCCACACGGCGGGCAAGGACTTTTTTTTCTTTTCTTTTCGTTGATGAAATGTAATAAAATTTACTGGTGTGAATATTAACGCGTTGTTTTTTAATTTACTTTATGTCATTTTTGAATTTAAAAGAGGTTTTATTATAAAAAAAAAAACATTAAATTATCAAATCTATACTTCTCTTGTGTGTCTAATGACGTAGCTGTGATTTTTTTTTTTTTTGCAGAAAATAGCTCAAAACTATGCTTAAGCCATCCATGCTAGTTGTTTTTTAATTTTGTATTTTTGGATTTTGGGCTATTTTTTTCTGCCAAGGTATCGAAGTATGTGCTTTCAAAGCAATGTATTAAACAATAAATTGCTTAGGTGAATAAGCATAAGGTTTTAATTTCCATACAATTCTCTTCACCTAAGCCGACTTAAGTGATTTACCTATTGCTTTTTCTCTCGGTGTACATTCGCGATGAACACAATCATTGCAGTTGATGAAGGTGCTTTAGAGCTTTTGCACTTTGTAGACTGTTGTCCTTGGCGCACTTGTTGCCGTCGCACCCGTCGTCGCAATGCTCACTCGAACGTTAGTTCAATTAATTTCCGCTTTCGTGAACGAAATTCAAGGAAAACGTTGTTGATGCTGTTAACGTCTAAGCCAGGATTTTTGTGCCAAGACAACACACACACACACAAACAAGGAGATAGAGACACAAACACAAATACATATAATAGCATGATGCCATCAATTATTGCAGCTAGAGCTCGACGCGTAAGGCTCGATTGTAGCATCCACAACGAGCAGCTAGCTGGCAAGATAAACAGGCGATGTTCTATGTCTGTAGCAAGAACTCAGAAGGATAATATTGCGTCTGCATGCTAGGTGAAAACCACATAAAGTATGTCAAAGACAACGGACAAAAACGACAAAAAGAAAACACACACACTAAACAATTGACAACAACACGTAGCAAGAGCTAAGAACACGATTCAGGCAACAAAAATGGCCACAAAAAAGAAACACGCAGACGAAATACGAAGCCACACAACAAAAGCTTTAAGTAGCAAAGATCCGACAACAAAGTGCAGGAAAATTTTGCAACAACAACAAGAAATAAGAAACAAAAACAATAAACAAAACAGTTATTCATGGCTTGGCCTGCAATGAAGATAAACGTCGACAAATTAAGTCAACGTTTTAGTTGCCGTTATATTTATGCGACTGCCAGTGAGTTGTTCTTTCTGCACCACAAAACAACAACAACAACAACAACGACGACAACAAGAACACCGAGAACCATCGACAGCAAGCTGTTTAAGCCACTTTTAATTGAGTGGGCAACATTTTTATGGCATTTAATTTAATGTTTTTGTTAAAATAATCCATTAAGCATCATTTGGCAGATGCAACGGATAAAATTAAGACTAACTATTAAGGATACTACTGTGTTTGTTTGTTCTTGTTGTTGTCTTTGTTGCCTTTCTGCCATTAATGTACAAACTTCTTCAAATTAATCAAAAATTATGAGTCAAATAGGAATAATTTTAATTTCGCCAATATGCGAATTCATCTTAATTGCTGCAGTTCTTAATGTAGCGTGTGTTTTACGTTTCGCTCTTTGTATGTTTTTCTTCTGCTTCTTTGTCTGCCATTTCTGCAACTTCGTTTTCACTTAATCACTGCTTTGCGTACGGTTTCGCATTTAAGCAGCTGCGTTAAAACTTGCTGCTACTTCAATTTATTGTCTTATGTTTCCCTTGAGAATTCAGTCAATGGCAACTGGTTCCTACTCAGCTCAACTTGTGTTCGACTGCTGTGCATATTAGAAGTTATCGCCACACATGCAGCTACTATACGAATTATGTACTTTTTTTTTTCGTCTTTTCCTTTTTTGTTCTTCTCTTGTGTGAGTGAACTTTAACAAGACAGATAGAGAGAAGTGAGAGCAAAAGTATTTTCCTGTCAAGAACTTTTTTAATGAGTCAGAACTGATAAATCAGACATACAATTTAATTATTTGCTAAAGCATGTTTACAAAATATAAGGGACTATAATTTTGACCTTTTTGTGGAACAAGAAATTTATATGTATGAAGTCATTTGTTTCAAAGCATAAAAGTTTATATTCCTAAATAAAAATTAAACAGTTTTTTCCCATCGAATTACTCGTATATGACTAATTATTATTTTTGCTCAAGTGTACAAATATTTTTTTGTATAAGGGTAATTTTCGCAATTTCTTTCAAGCACATGCCTTCAATATTCAACGTACAAAGATAAAATACGTGGCAAAATATAAGTTTAATCACGAATTAAATGAATATATATTTATAATGAATTTTATCACTCCTTTAATAAGGTCACAAAATAGCAAAATCTGAAAATAGAAATTAATATTTTCGTATGAGAAAATTCATGCATAAAATGCTTCAGTTGCTGTTTATGTTGTAGCTATGGTCGTTGGTTTGGTCGTGCCAAAATCACGAACGCAACTCGTGTCTTTTGTTGAAACCAATAGATTTACGAATATTTTTCAGTAACTGCTTGTGTTGTTTTTGTTGTTATTAATATGTGTGCAAAATTTATTCACATCTGTAGGATAAAATAAAAATAAAACGAAATGGCCATTTCAACACTTGAAAGGGCTTTGACCGAACTTCTTATGATCAATTGTGTTGTGTGTGTTGTGAAATGTTTGAACACAAATGATCATCAAACGGGACCTACAAGATTTATGCTGACTCCGAAAGGCTTATGTTATCAAGAAGCGTTTCATGACAGTTGATACTCTCTGAGCTTTGACAAAACACAGCGATGCTTGTGACATCTTGTGGCAAGTAGAAGCAAATTTTTGTCAGTAGTTGTAGTAAGTCAATACATAATCCTCTATCTATTGATAGATTGTGTCGATCTACTGCAGCATAGCTACTGTTATACTTAACATAGAATCAACAACTCTTTCTAACACAGCTTGGTGGCCTGGTCGATAGCGTTTAGACCTCATCCTCATTGGGTACGAGTTCAAATCCCCACGGGGGGTCAAAAAATATTTTTAATATTTAATATTAAAGTATAAAATTTTCTTGTTGTAATAAACGCTAGCAATGAAGAAACCATCAAATTTCTAAGAAAAAATCTGTCGAAAGTTTTTCAGATTTCACTCAAGCAAATCACAGAACGAGACGTAAAAAGCTTCGCTTCAAAAAAATATATAGTAATTGATATTGGAATTGAAGGATTTTGTCATTCATGATATCAATTTTTTATGAGAATATGGAACACTTCAATTTTTAAACGTTGCACATAATTAAAATTATAAAAATCGTTTTCAAGAACAGTAATATTTTGGATTTTAACGATAACTCCAACTAGGGCTTACACAGGTCCAAATATTTGTACTCAAGCTGGGGATAAATAGAAGCGTAAGATAGCCAAAAATAAACCAAATCTAAAAACTAAGATTTTTTTACTCTTCCGCTTATGTGAAATCTCCCATAAAAGTTGTGAATCATGCTTCAACAGGTGAACTTATTAAAAAAATTTTATTTTTTTAAAGCTTATTTTAATTTTGGTTTTAATAACTAAACAAACTAATGTTGTTTTATTAGTAAATTTTGTCATAGAAATTTTTTCTTTTGTGCTAATTATCGGAATTATACTTTTTAAAAGATAATTAAAAATTCTCAATTTTGACTTTTTTTCAAAAAACCGTAATAAAAATTGTTACACAAAATTAATTTGATACAAAAATTCATTGTTATCTCTCTTATGGTCATTCAAAAACGGGCATATTCACGAATAGTCTTGAAAGAAACCGGATAGAAATATTTCCATATCCTTGCCTTTAGTTTTTTTACTGGTATTTACTTTATATAGATTTTTTTTATCAACCCCACCGCCCCCCCCCCTTCCCCCCTAATGTAAATCCTGGTTACTGGCCTAATATACAAACATGTTTTTGAAACGATTGACTAAACTTTGCAGAACGACTTTGAGCAACAACTGCAGCTCCGTCAAGGCAGGAAATGACCTCTCCGAAACCTTCAATACCGAAAGAGGTTTCAGGCAAGGCGATCCACTGTCTTGCGATCTCTTCAACATTATCATGGAAGGGATCGTACGAAAGGCCGGTGTGCATCGTAATGGCACCATTTTCTACAAAGGCGTCCAGCTCCTTGCGTATACTGATGATTTTGATATTGTCGACAGAACCAAGAGAGATGTTACCGCTGCTTTCATCGCTATCGAAAAGGAATCAGCCAAAGTGGGTTTGACGATAAATGAGAGTAAAACAAAGAATATGCTGTCTACAAGCAAGAGAGCGCGGCGTCTAGACTCCCACGTTTCATCCGGCAGTTATAACTTTGAAGTAGTCAAGGAGTTCGTATAAATCCGCCTGGAGATAAAGCGAAGAACACTAATTGCTAATAGGTGCTACTACGGGCTCAGTAAGTAACTAAGTTCCAGAGCCCTCTCTCGATCGACAAAAGTAACACTCTACAAGACGCTCGTTCTACTTGTGCTGCTTTATGGCGCTAAGGCATGGGTAATTTCGCAGACTGACGCAGCCGCTCTGGGGTATTCTAGAGAAAAGTTCTTCGCAAAATCGTCGGTCCTGTTCGAGTCGGCGATGACTATCGGATCCGAATGAACCACGAGCTGTATGAGCTCTACGAAGACATTGACGTACTTCGGCGTATAACCGTGCAGCGACTACGCTCGCTGGGTCATGTCCATCGTATGGATGGCGAAGCTCCAGCGAAAAAGGTGCTCGAGGCGAAGGTCGCTGGTCAACGACGACGAGGGAGACCATGCCTCCAATGGATGGACTAGGAGGAGGAAGCCCTAACCGCAATTGGTGTATCCGATTGGAGAAGGCGTGCGCAAAGCAGAGGCGCCTGACGAATGCTGATGAGGTCGGCCGAAACAAGAACACGGGTTGTTACGGCCACCTAAGTACGTAAGTAAGTAAGCCTATCAATCGATAGTTTTAAAGATATATGCAAAATTTTGAAAATCAAGAGCCTTAAACGCGATTTCCTTGAAACTCGTTTTTTTTTTTAAACGGTTCCATAGATAACTCGAAATCTATTGGTTCAATTTGAACACACTGAAAAATAATAGGCCTTCCCAAACATAATTGGTTCCACATATAATATGATTTATTGATGCAATTTTTCTGTATATATATATTTGCATCTTAACATTATTTAATTGTACCTTAGCACGTGTTGTTTGAATTAAAAAACAATATAATTTGTTTTAAAGTGAGTATGGTTTCATACAAATATATTGTAATTATAAATGGACTGAGACCACTTTTAGTATATTACTATTTGTTTGCTTGGAAATATACTTAAGTCAAGAATAACATTAAATATTCACAGGCAAATATATATTAATTGGAAAATAAATAATTTAATGGCAGCCAAGCAGTTATTTTCAAAACGATAATTAAGAACAACATAATATATTTACCGATGATTACACAATATTCACTTGGAAACATATATTAGCAAAAGAAATGCCAAAAGTTTTTCACTGTAATTTCAAAATATTTGCTTAAAAGTAATTGTTGGTTTGAAGCAAACAAAATATGTTTAGAAAACAGTAAATAAGTTTTTCTCGGATTTAATTATGTTGAGAAGTAACCATATTATGTTTATCCGACATTACAATAATTGCCAGCGAAGCACCCGCATTATCAGCAAAGTTGCTTCAAAACTCACCTACTTTTTCTTCTGATCCGCCTAATTTTTCTTTTATTTTGTTCTTTATTTTATTAATTTGAAAACACAAACACTTTTAATTTAAACAAACATTTTCAACACCTTTGGCGCGGCTGCTGAAACTTAAAATGACGCGAAGACTTGGCAGCTGCTAAAAGCAAGCGCATAAAGCAACCAGGTTTCCGCTATTTTTCGTGCAAGTGCAAAAGAGACAGATATATGTGTGTCTAGACGAAAGAGATAAAAGAAATTAGTTCTGTTTGTTTTCAATTTGCCGAGTTCTGTTCTTTTTGAGTTTAACAGTGATGCAAATATATTTTTATTAGGTAGATGTAGACGTTAGTTTTTTAGCTAAGGCAATTAATGTTGGACACAAGTAATATCTTCTTATATTGAAAAAGAATGTTATTGAAGGAAAGTCCTTAATCATTAGGTGGATCCCCCTGAATATTTTGTTTTTGAAACCAAACATATATAAACAAATTTTTTCTCTGCGTGAATGAATCTTGCATTTTGTTCGCAATTTTGTTCTTTAAGCATCCGCCTAAATTCAAGTACCTACTATTTTTTTATAGACAAAAAAGCGCGCGAAAATCTATCTCTTTTTATAACTTTTTACTCTAGGTTAAGTTAGGTAGAGCCGTCAGCCGGTGTAAATGAAATACATACACCAGCTCACTTAGACCAGATAGGTCCATTGTGATACCACTGCACACAGGCTTTTATTAATAATGGAACCAACTTGAGCTCCAGATGAACCCTTTTAGACGCCTGACATCAGTCGTTGACAGGTCGTCAAGCTCATGAAAGAAGAAAGAGCCTAAATATTTGTGCCTTCTTCTGGCTAGCGCAGGACAGGAGCACAGAAGATGGGAGATGGTTTCTTCCTCTTTCTCGGCCCTGCAGCTTCTACAGAAGTCATTTGAGATAACTCCTAGCCTGTAGGCATATCTGCCTATCAAGCAATGCCCTGTGATGACAGCCACTATTGTGGCTAGTTCTGGTCTTGCCAGTGAGAGAAGGGCTCTCGATCGTCCGAGATCAAGTCTCGGTCAGATAAGCCTTGATGCTCTGTATGTCGAGAGCTCAGCCCACCTAGTGTTGGCTTTCGATATGATATTGTTACTGATTAGCAGCTTAAGAGTCGCTGACGGGAGACCCGGTGGGTTCAGCATGAATAGTGGTGACTTTTTACTCTAACTTTCGATATAATTTTAAAAAATCCCCGGGTGTCATGTGTAGGGTTGGTGCCGATAATAGCCGATTACTCAGATTTTTTTTTTTTTTTAAATGTAATTTTAAATAATTAAATAATTATTTTTTAATTTTTTAATTAATTATTATTAATTATAGTTTAAATAATTTTTGGTGAACAGATAGATATCGTAAACACGAAGGTGCCCATCTAAGAAAGTGGGCGATATTAGAGAAATGGCCGTGGCAATACTAGAAAAAAGCTGTATCTCGAATAATATTGACACTAGGGTACTGCAATTAAATGTAGGAGTACGCACACTTATAATAAATTACTGTCAAGAAATGGGCATTATTCAACAAATGGGCGTGGCAAAATTTAAAAAAACAGTGTACCTTGAATAATTTTGAGATTAGAGTACTGCAATTTAGACTAGGGGTAGGCATTATTATTACAAATTATGCTCAATAATGTCGGCGTTATTAGACAAATGGGCGTGTCAATCTAAGAAAAACACTGTATCTCGAATAATATTGACATTACGGTACTGTAATTTAGTATAGTGGAATTATTCGACAAATGGGCGTGGCAATCTAAGAAAAACACTGTATCTCGAATAATATTGACATTACGGTACTGTCATTTAGTATAATGGAATTATTCGACAAAAAGGGCGTGGCAATATAAGAAAAACAGTGTATCTCGAATAATATTGATAATATTATTCGATTACTATTATTCGACACTATTATTCGTACTTCGATTTAGTATAGGAGAGTAGGCATTATTATAACAAATTACGGCCAAAAAAGTGGGCGATATTCGACAATTGGGCGTGGCAATATTAGAAAAACAGTGTATCTGGAATAATATTGACACTAGGGTACTAAAATTTAGTACAGTGGCAGGCAGAATTATTAAAATTTACGGTCACTAAAGTAGGTGTTATTCGAGAAATGGTCGTGGCAATACTAGAAAAACACTGTATCTCAGTTAATATTGACGCAGAGTTACTGAAATGAAGTACAGGGCCAGGCACATATCGAATATATCAAATAATATTGACACTAGGGTAATAAAATTTGTTACAAGAATGGGTATAATAAGTTTGTCTTTTAATTTCTTAGTCATATTTGATAATTTATTTAAACATATTATTACATCGAAAATCTTATTACTTTACTTTTTTTCTAATTTGTTTTATTATCATATACATATATATATATATAAATTTTTTTATGAATACAAAAGCTTTGAAGTTGGCGCTTCTGAGTAAAAGTCTGACTATATTCGCGCTGACCTTGAAAGCTTTATATGCATAAGCAAATTAATATATTAATGATAATAAAACAAATGAGAAAAAAAACATACAATAATAAGATTTCCGATGTAATAATAATGTTTCAATAAATTAGCAACTGTGGCCAAGAAATTAAAAGGAAAAGTTATTTTAAAATTATTTTTTAATTTGTAGTAACACATGAAAATTTGTTTTTTATATCCAAATGTTTTTTCTAAAAACTTGACAAATAAACGAGAAGTGGAAATGTAAAAAATTTAAAAAACAAAAATTTCATTCCAAGGGTGGATATTTCTGCTATTTGAATTTTAGTGCTTATCACTAAACACGTTCACGTATGATTCGCTACTTGTGCTTAAGTCGAATATGCTTAGTTAGCATTGACATTTCATCATGGAGAGCCATTACACCCGAACAACGCTTACGAATTTTTGAATTTTATTACCAACATTTGTGCTCTGTCAGAAATGTTTTTTGAGCACTTCGACCATTTTATGATCGTCATAATCAAGCTACTGAGCAAGCATTTTAAACATCAGTAGCTAAACTAAAAAATGGTACGTGTTAGGAAAAAAATACGTATTCAGTTTTATTAACCTATAAGCGTGACACAATTTTTACACAAAAATAAATAAAAAAAAAGAATATTTAAATACTTAAAATTTTTTCCAATTTATTGAACTTTTCATACTAAACATACTAAAACTTTTAGAAAACATGAATAAAAATATTGAAAACTCGATGGATATAAAAAAAAGAAATTTCACATAATTGATTGAAACTTATGCTGCAGCATACCAATATGTTTTCCAAGCGAACATAAGCAAAAGTTAAAAAAAAAATCAGTATATATCTGGACAGTTAAAATTAATTAGACTCAAATTTTAATTTCATATATCTGATGGAAATGCATATTAATTGCACAATTTCAATACTACTGCTAAACAATGCAATATAAATTTTTGATTTCAAGCATTGGTTTTTGCAAAAGAAAACAATTATCACGAATATTCAAAATAACTTTACGCCTCCCTCAGTCGCTCAGATATTATTGCTTATTAATTTCAAATTAATTTGTCTTTTTTATTTCAAAAACTGCAATCGAATCGTTGCACCGATTATGTAAAACTATCAAAGCTGAAAATTGAATTAATTAATTCCGCTTTTATTAGAATCTAAGTGGAGGGAGATTATTATGTAAGCATGAGAATAACTCACGACACACATACACAAACAGACACACACACAAATACACATACAACAGCACAGCCAACTCACTACTCCACTTCCATGTCCGCTATCAACGTTATTAACACTCATCCAACTACTTATGGCTTGAGTCAATTACTGATCAGTGAAGCTCATAAAAGCAAAATCGAAGCATTGCAAAGCGAAATGCGTTCGCCTTACAGTAACATAGAAAATTCTGACACACACAAGCTTATAGGTTGGGAGGGTAAAAAAGGAAGCAAATAAATTGTATGGCAGCAAGAAAAGCGGATGCGGCAACCGAAGCAAAAAAAAAAAAAGAAAAAGAAATAGAAAAAGTGTTGCAATCACGGCATGCTGCTGCTGCTGCTGCTTTTCACACAGAGCTCTTCTTATGCGCTGCACATCTAGAATGCGACACACTACGCTTCTTTACTAACTGCTTCATATTGATACACAACCCTTTGGCATTCGCAGCTGCTGAAGCATAAAATTTAACCCAAAAGCTAATGAAGTGGAACGCTTTATCGTTTGGGAAAAGCCAACACCAAGCGACAGTGGCAGCAGCAGCAACAACCAGCACAGCGTCATCATCGCTATGACGTTTAATCCGCCTTATTTGCATCGCTCCATTGCTGATATTCTTGCTTGCTTATTTTTACATTTTCTTCAAGTATTCTCCGTGCTACGATATTAGGGACATATTTCAAAATATTCCATTTTCCACTTTTTCGATTTACTTTAATGTAATACAGTGTGTGTCTAGCTTTTATCGTTTTGATGTTGCTCTCGTTCTCGATTTTCTTTTTTTTTTTTTTGTTTCCTAATTCCCAGCAACGATTTGTTTTGAATCGTTGCTTCAAGTATTCATGCTTTTACCAAGCTGCTTCATTAATCATTATTTTCTGTTTGGTGTTTGAAGTGCTCCATGAAAAAAAAAAAAATAAAAATATGGATTGCAAATCTTTTCGCTTTGTAGTTGCTTTGCATGCTGCTGCTGCATGATTTCATGATTTCGAAAAGAAATAGTAAACAAAAAAAAAAAAAAAAATCATCATTCTTTACGCAACGATTTTTTACATTTCGTTGACACCGTTGTTAATGTTTTCCGTAAGCGATCCGGTGTCCGATTGCTAAATCTGTTGGTATAAAATTGGATTTTTGCATGCAAGATTTTTTGATTTATTGCATAAATACAGATTTCGAAATTGAATTTGATTTTTTTTTTTTTCCCCCCAGCTATAGTTGTTGTTATTGTGGTATTTTTATTTTTTTCTCTACTGTTCAACGTTTTTACGAAGAGTTATGTTTTCATAAAAGATGACCTAAAAAAGATAAGTTTTTGGAGTGGCTCATATAGCATTATTGTATGCAGCACCTTTAAGCTACAGTTTAGTCTTTGTTTAAATAGTAAAATTATTAAAACACTGAATTTTGATATTTTTTGGAAAAGTAGATGCTAGATACAAAAATTTATATATGCTGAGATTGATTGATATAACAAAATAATGGCAAATATAGCATTAGTCAGTTGCTATTACCTGATATATCAAATGAAAATTTACAAGCAATAACATACTTTTATAACAACTACGTAAAAAAAAAAAAAAGTTTATAAATTTTTACCAATGCTATTGAATTAAAACACAGTTTCAATTCAGATCATGGGCGTAGCGAGGGGAGAAAAGGGTCAGATGCCTGCCCCGCTACACTTCGAAAAATTAAAGCAATTAAATAGTATTGTAAATAATTCTTAAAGGGCTGCACTTTTATTACAAAATATTTCGCACTCTAAAAAAAAACAGTCACAACCTTAAATTTACAAGTTTTTACTTTTTAATGTAAAACTATTCGTAGTGATCATATACTTTGACTGTAACACATCAAATACATTTTGTACACATCTTCTTTCTATCTATGGAGTTCTATCAAAAATAAAATTGTTTTTGGCTTCACCCAAAAATTTAAATCTTTTGAGTTGTGACTGTTTTGTATATAGTGTGCGATTTGTCGTGCTCAAAATGTTCATTAAAAACTACAACTTCTGGTTTTTAACTGAAGATTCAAGTTTTTGTACTTTAATCTACTTTTTCATGTGAAAGAGACTTTTAACAAATCAATCTTAAAATTTTTTAAATTCAAACATTGCCAAGACATACCGTTATTTTAGGGTTTCATCATAGACATAACCAGTGGCGTAGCAAGGGGAAAGGGGTGGTTTGCCCCGGGTGCACAGCCAAAAGGAGTGCAAAATTAGCAAACAATTTTTTTTCAACATAAATATGTATTATAACGAACAAGTTTTTGTATAAATATAAATTGTCTTTTAATGATAGTTCATAATTTAATATCAAAGCATATATGGGCATTTCCAGCAAAAAGTCCACCGTGATCCAAAAATTAAAAATTATTGAAAACTTATTATTTAACTAGTAAGGAATGGAGCTTCGGCAGGGTACCGAAGCTAAAATACCCCCCGCGGCCGTATTTAAGTATATTTGAAGTCCTCAGCCGTCTATAAAATGTTATTGTATAATCTGCAAAAATATTTGTGTCACACGCTTAATTTTATTTTACCCTTAGCTGCGACATGTATTAATTTGCCGACTGCCCATTATGCTAAAGAATATATGGGCAAAATTTGATTGGTATGTGCAAATACATGCCAACGATGTCAAATAATTTCGTTCAAAATAAAAGTGCCACGCCCCACTACAGACTGGTCCTTATGCCAAATAATATGTATGCACAATTTCATTGAAGTCGGGCAAACGGTGTAGAGGAAGTTCAATAAGAATTAAATTGACACGCGCCTTCTCCAAACCACCCCCCCCCTTTTTTTAGGTTTAAAACTTCTCATTATACTTAAGAATATATGCAAGAAATTTGGTTTAAATCGGACAAATGGTGTAGATGGAGCTAGTTTAAAATAAAGTGCCACGTCCCCCGTCAAGTACCGCCCAATTTTATAAACTTAAGATTGCTCAAATTACCAAGGATTATGTGTGTAAAATTTGGTTAAAGTCAGAGACACAGTGTAACAGAAGTTCGATTAAAACTAAAATGCCACATCCACTTTTCTAGTCTTAACACTCCATATTAAACCGAAGAATATATGTATGGGTTGGATAAAAGATGTGGGCAGAGTTTGGGTACATACAAACACGATGTCATTCAGTTTTATATATTTATGAAAGTTTTTCTATATTGATGACGTCACTTTGTGTGGGTGGTAGGCGTGGTTTTCATCCGATTTTGCCAAATATCATAGAAATGTTTCATGTTATATATCACAGCTTATGTGCAAAATTTTAAGATATTTCTTTAATTTTTTGGATTTTTAAGAGATTTTATCTTTAGAATAAAACCACTTTGTATGGGAAGTAGGCGTGGTTTTCATCCGATTTTGCCAGATATCATAGAGATGGTTTATGTTTAATATCAAAGCCTATGTACACAATTTCAAGACATTTCTTTTATTTTTGGAAATTTGTAACAGATTTTACTTTTTAAATAAATCTAATTTGTATGGGAAGTAGGCGTGGTTTTTATGCGATTTTTCCAAATATCACAGTGATGGTCTATATTATATATCAAAGCCTATGTGCAAAATTCCAAGACATTTGTGTGATTTCAGCAGATTTTTAAGAGATTTTACTGTTAATATTAAGCCACTTTGCATAGGAGGTAGGCGTGGTTTGCATCCGATTGTTCCAGATTCCTTAGTGATGATTTATATTGAAGATCAAAGTCCACGTCCAAAATTTCAAGGCCGTTCATTAATTTATGTGGGTTTTGAAGAGATTTACTGTTTAAATAAAGTCACTTTGTATGGGAGGTAGGCGTGGTTTTCATCCGATTTGGCTCATTCTGAAACTTAATCTCCATTTTTTAGAGAAAAGCGTTTATTTTAAATTTCATTGCGATAGCTTTAAAACTACGCACAGTGTGAGATTTAATCAATCTGGAATCTCGAAATTAAAAAAAAAAATGTTTTCGTAACTCGCTCATATTTTTTTTTTACGTGAGAAGAGACCCCAATTGTTACGAAAACAAACACAAAAGAGAATAAAAAAATGTTATTGGCGTGATAACAGCTATCAAACACGTGCAATTGCATACCATGCAAAAATTGATTTGCAAGATTGCATTGAACACAAAAGTTTGAGTGATCAGGTCGAAGTTGTGAGTGTTTTTTTTTGGCCTAAAATATTTTTTGTATTGAAGGTTATTACTTGAACTTAAAATTTTTGCTTTCTACAATACTTATTTTTGCGCTCAAGTATTTTGAGAAAATTGTTTTATAACCAGCCAAAAGGTAAGACAAAATTTAAAGCTTTCAAATCTTTGATAGACTAGAACTTCTAAGTCCCACGGAGTTCCGTGATGAGAATGCCAGCAGAATCTTTGTTAATGTGCCCAAAACAAATTTCAAAAATAAAATCCTGCCCATTTTTTGCCTTTTTTTAGTATGAGTGAAATATCGCGAGAGGAGCTATTTTGGATTTGGTTGAGCAAGGTGAAAAGCGAAAAAACAGAAGCGGTCGAAAAGCACGTAATATCAATTTTTGGACCAGATGTTGACGATACCAAAATTAAAGATCGTATAAAAAAGTGTTGCTTCCAATTTCAATCGCGATGGAGCAAATCTCACCGTGATAAAGCAAGATTTATGCATGACAATGCTATTTGGCTAAGTTCAAAAATTTCTGCTGTTGATTTTGCTCTTGATCACGCACCATCAACTTCAAAACAAATACCGCAATGCGGAAGGTGAGAAAAACAGTTTGCTGAAAGTGCTTCGAGTACACAAAAACGGAAATGCAAAGAGCTAATATCAAATGTAGCTTCGGAACAATTAACTATGACTACCGCAATGCATCTGAGATCCTGTGGAAAAAGAGACTCAGCAAACATTGTCAAGGAGTTGTCGGCTGCATCCCCTTCGAGAGGTACAGCTATAAAAAGAGCAAGGGTAAGCATTACTGAAAAGAAAAGTCTTACACCAGATCAAGCACTGGCCATGATCGTTGACGAAAATTTATCAACTGACCAATACCGTGGAATACGATTGCATACGATACCATGCATTTCGAAATTGTATCCATGCTATGACCTCGTTAAGCAATCAAAATTATTGTGGTACCCAAGCCTTGTTATTGTTACTGAAACATATGCCGAAATCAATTTGCAATCCTTAATAGACCACACGGTGAAAAGATTAATAGATGCACAATATGAGGTTTTTAAGTCCTTCCCTGCCATTCAGGATGAATTAAGCATAATAATAAAATGGGGATGCGATGGAGCTGAACAGAACCGTTACAAGCAAAAATTTTCGGATGACAACATGTCAGACGAAAGCATGTTTTCTCTTTCGATGGTGCCTCTTCAGCTTAACTCTGGAGCTGAAGGAAGGAAACATATTTTTTGGCAAAATCCAGCTGCGTCTTCGACAAGATATTGTAGACCGATCAAATTTATTTTCACGAAAGAGACGCGAGAGGTCATTAAAGCGGAAGTGGAGCATATTCGGCAGCAAATTTCTGTTTTCAAACCAACTAGCTTTGAGCTTCACGGTTATAGTTTCACGGTTAAAGCCAATTTAATTCTATGTATGATTGACGGCAAAGTCTGCACCGCTCTTTCAAATTACACGTCATCGCAAGCGTGCTATTTATGTGGTTCAACTCCAAAAACTATGAACGACATGAATGCCTTATCACAGCGCGAAATCGATGAAAATATGCTTGCTGTTGGTCTTTCACCTCTTCATGCCTACATAAGGTTTATGGAGTGCTTGTTGCACATTTCTTACAGATTGGAAATAGAAAAATGGTACGTATCAGGCGATGAAAATAAGGAGAGCGTTGCAAGAAGGAAGAAAAAAATACAAGACAGGTTTAGGAACGAAATGGGTCTTCTTGTGGATATGCCGAAACAGAAAACAGGAAACACAAATGATGGGAATACGGCCAGAAGATTTTTCAAAGAAGCAGAAAAGACATCGGATATTACAGGCATAAATTTCGATCTGATCAAGCGGTTTCGAGTAATACTTATTTGCATAAACAGCGGCTATTTTATCAATATAGATGCGTTTCAAAATTTTACGTCAGAAACAAGAGAGCTTTATTTGAGCTTATATCCTTGGTACTATATGCCAGTAACTGTCCACAAAATATTGTTTCATGGAGGAGCTATCATTTCTTCATGCATTCTTCCCATAGGAAACTTTTCTGAAGAAGCGCAAGAAGCACGCAATAAAGAGTCGAGACAGTATCGCGAACTGTTCACAAGAAAAACGTCCCGAGTTGACACCAACATAGATTTATTGCATAGGTTGCTTATCACGTCAGACCCTTTGATTGCAAGTTTACGTTTGCCGCCAAAAACCAAGCGTTCTACTTTACCTTCTGAGGTCATTGCACTTTTGTCTGACACCCAACTAAATGATGAATTTTTAGCATAATGATTTAGCATAAAAAACTTTGCTTGCAGCTCTCTGGAATTTTTATTTTTGTATAAATTTCTTATTTCTTTTTATTTCTACTTTTCGCTTTTTACTTTTGTATAATTTGTATTTAATTTCTTGATTTTGGTTTTTGATTAATATCTTATTTTGAATATTTTCCATTCTTTTAAGAACTTTCGTTGAATTTTTATTTTTTCCTCTTTATATAAATAAATTTAACATTGAAACAACATTAACTTTTAATTTTTCTCATTTGCAAAGAAAGGTTGTATGAGGGTACTTATATCAATATATCGACAAGTTTTAGTTAGAAGATAAAAAAAGAAAATAATTTGAATATAAATGTGTAAAAAAAAATTGTCCCCAACTAGTGTTTTTGAGGATAGTTCGGAACTAGTCGCCTTTGACACTAGTTGGAACTAGTTATCTTTCACCATATTGAAGTTTATAATCTCCTTAACGATCGTGCCAAATTTCAAGTTGATATCTCTAAAACTTCATATAAAAATTAATTTTGAGATGCTAGATTGACTAAATCTCACACTGTGCTACGGCTGCAATAGTGATCACAGACGTACAGACGTACAGACAGACGGACAGACGGACACACGGAAATCGACTTCGGTGCTGATGCTGATCAAAAATATATATACTTTTCTATACCTGACACGCCTCCTTATTGGCGTTACAAACGGAATGACAAAATTAATGTACCCCTGACGCAGTACGCGTTGGGTTATAAAAATTATTTTTTAATGATATTATCTTAGAGAAACATTTAAATTTTATTAATTTAAGCAATTTGAACATAAACTGATTTACCATGGTTATCAAATCGTCTGCGCTGTTTCACAAATGTAATTTGTCTTTTTAGTAAATGTTTAGTAAATGTTTCGTAGACGTTTTTGTTTAAGTAAAACTTGAAGTAAAAATTGGCTAAAAATAATGAAAAATGGTTGAGGCAAGGAGAGGCAGAATCTATTCCATTTAATTTTTTGTAATTACTAAATTACATAATTACCTTATTACACAATTTTTCGTACAAATCAAACGTAACGCCAGCTTGGAAATGCCCATATGCTGTGTTATGCGCTTTACTCAGACTTGCTTCTTTAATGAATTGATGTCCAATATTAATATTTTATAATAATCTCCTTTTGATATAACATTAGACTTTGATGCTATATTTTTCTAAATAAGGCTTAGATGCGCGTACTTCACCAAATAAGGCAGTGCTCTATGTAACTAGACACATTTAAAAATGTACCTCAAAATGCAATGCGCTATTCAACTCATAAAAAAAACTGCGTTGATTTAAGTCCTGTTGATACAAAAATCACAGCATTTTAATCTAAGTCATTGCGCAATTGCGTTAACGCATTTCGCTGATACAGTAAGTTGCGCTTGGGTTGGTTTATCAGCGCAGAACTTTGGTGCTGCGTTACTTACGTCTAGTGCATTCTAGAAGAAAATGAACTGCCTCTATCCGCTTTCAAACTTTCAACTGAAGTTTTTGATGTTGTAGAATCTGCATCTAATTCTACATAATCTTCCATTCCTAAAACCCAACGCACTAAATAAAAATAATATATATATATACAGGGGCGGATCCAGAGAAGAATTTTGGGGGGGGGGGGGGGGAATTTTTTAATAATTTTCACATAGATATATTTTTTTAAAACTTTTATTTGAAGTAAAATAATGCATATTTTCTATTATTTTAAACATCAATTTAGATATGATTTAATTCATATTTAAAAATAATTATAACTTATTAATTATTTGTAAAAATTTATAGTAAAATTCTATGTTTACCAATTTTGGAAAATCTTTCGACTACATCCTCTGGATTCAAAACTATGTCGTAGTGAATATGAAGCAACGCTAAACCAACTAATCTTTTTTCAAGCATTGTAGTTCGGAGCCAGGTTTTGATGCATCGTAATGATGAAAAAGAACGTTCAGCGCTTGAATTGGTCACTGGTAATGTGCAGAAAATTTGGAGGAGCTTCTGTATTGTTGGATAAATGTCCTTATCACAGCATTGGAGAGCTTCAAAAGCAGAACCAGGTAGTTTACCAGCACCAGATAATATTAGATCCTTCCATTTTTTTTGCCAATGACAAAGCTCACCTTTTAATCTCAAAACCAGCATTTCTCTTTTTTCTCCGAGCAAGTTAGCAAATCTTCCAATAATATCTTCTATTAATTGTTTCAATTGACCAGCATCTACACTAATTATTTAGCAATTCTAAAGGCTATTGCGCACGAGTAGATTAAGCCTTAAACGTACCATTTGATTTTGCTTTATCTTGGTTACACATGCATATTTCAGTTTTTTGATGAAATTTATGAGATTTTAGGGGTGAAATTTTCCCCTTTACCCCCCCCCCCCCCCCCCGTTGATCCGCGCCTGTATATAAATATATACATTAGGTAGTCCCAAGAAAGTTGATGTTGTTTGTTTTGGAAGTGAAACTTTTATAGCCGCGTATACAACAATACGGCAATCTAGAGGGGGGTATAATCTATGTAACGAAATGGTTCTTATGAAAACAACAACACAGCAATTCGCCGCACTCGTTGTATAAAAACGAAAAAATTACTATTAAAAATATAATTTTTTTGTATTTTTGCTTCCACTGAGGATTGAACACATTACGATGTGAACCATAGTCGGCTGTTCTAACCACTCGCCAAAATCATCATCATCGTTTCCTCGAGCTCCTAGGCGGAGCATAGGGCTTCATAGGTTAAATCAACAATCAGTAGTTTTTTCTTTCAGGATCGAATTGAGTCTTTCGTTTAATATTCTGAAAGTACAGTACGGTCTAAAAATTTGAATCTGATGGTAGCTTTCTTTCAGAATATTAACATACTTTTAAGCATTTCTCAACTTGAGTTTTAATAAATTCAGATTGATTGCATTGATTGATTTAGAAACAGCACATGCTGCAATATTAACGAATGCATCTTTGAATCTAAAATTTTTTTATTTTCAGATCTGTGAATTTCCGTATAAATATTGTATTTTTCATATAATTCAAATGTAGTTTTTAACTCACATTTATATCGAATTAAAAAAATATTCGCATGCGGCTGTATTTCAACACACAAAATATTGGTTACAAGTTCTTCCATTACCAACTGAGCTGTCATATTACCTACGATATGCTATTCGAAACTAAAACATAAGAAGGATATGTTACTAACATATTGTGCTGAAAATTAACATTTGTCAATGCATATGTAACCTACCCGATGAAATTTCGTTTGCAATGAACTTTTATCGAAGAAAAATTTCGTATTTTTCCCTAATTGGTGAGCAGAAAAAACGAAAGTTATTTCATACCAGTGTTATCCAGTGTAACAGTAATAATAAAAGTAAGTCTGTAAGTGCCAAAAACGTTATCCGAAAGTATCCACCTTACAGTAAAAAAGTAGAAAATATAATTATCTTGCATTTCTGTTGAAGAATTAATCGCTTTGGAATTGTAAACGAATCAATTTTCGAAACATAAGCGAACCTTCGTTTACAAAATAACCATTACAAAAATCCACAAAACGCAACTTTTTCGAGTCTTAATCGATATCGAATTCGATTTTTATCATCGCGTACTATTCGTAAGTTT
Organism: Coremacera marginata; assembly: GCA_914767935.1. Classification (NCBI taxonomy): domain Eukaryota; kingdom Metazoa; phylum Arthropoda; class Insecta; order Diptera; family Sciomyzidae; genus Coremacera; species Coremacera marginata. The sequence goes on along the minus strand of OU612043.1, from coordinate 29,904,267 downwards.
TTAAATTTTCGATATCGAAGTCGGATTTTGTGCCGTGTGGAAAATAGCAGAATTTTTTCTTTAATAATGTTGGAGTTTCTTCTATAAATATACATGTCTGCCCCATTTAGCATTAAAATATCGTCGCAAATGCAACATAAAAAACGATGCAAATCTTGTAACGAAAAACGCGTCAAGATTTGTAATCGTGTGGGCACGATAAAATAAACCCAAACAAGTATGCGCGGTAGCATAAGGTCAGAGCGATTCTGTTTTTTTAACTTTTTTGCATGAAATAGCTCAATACTATGTTTAAACCATTCATTCTATTGTTTTTAAAGTCTTGTATTTTTATATTTTTTTGGATATTTTTCGTAAAAATACTAAAACTCGAAACTTTCAAATAGGTACGCTTCCAGCAAAAAATTCGTAAAAACTAGTTAATTTAATAAATCTCTACAATTTTTTGCATCTGCATTAGGTACAGTTTAAGAAAATATTTCCATAAGATTTTATTTAAGATTTTTCAAATTTGTATTTTTCCGATTTGTTTGTTTTTATACAACAAGAAAAAAAAGGAATTTTTTCGAAAAGTTAAAAATCACAGCTCTGGTAGTTTCCAGAGTCCAGTTTTCATGTTTAAAAGCTTATTTTAAAGAAAAATTAAATAAAAAATGAGACGCAAATCAGCTCTTTGAAAGTTTAGGTGTTTGGGTTTTTTGAAAAAATTAGCACTTTTTTCCACATATCGCCAAGCACTGATATGTTTCGATGCAAGTCGGCACGGGTTGTTCCCGTGGTCCTAGCTACACGAAATTTTATTCACATTTATTTCAATATTATAAAAAAAAAAATTAAGAGGGTATGCCACAAAAAGAAGCCACTTTAACTTTTTGGGACACCCTACTATAAATATACCAACATATATAAAAAACACTTTACCTCTTGACTGATATCTTGCTTACGCTTTGGTTAAAAAATAATATTATAATTTAATATAGTGAACTGAAATTATTTGATATAATTTCAAGTATTTAAGTATAAAAGTACTAACATTGAAATTATAATGCGACCAAATCAAGGTTGTCAGTTGTGTGGGAAAAATCCCATTCGTGGTAGTTTTTAATTGCCCTTGGGAATTTTTTTTTTTTTTGGATTCCCATGGTATTTTTTAATGGTAATTAGCGTGGTATTTTTTTATTAGCGTGGGAGTTCAGTGTGGTATTTTTTAATTGCCGTGGGAATTTGGGAATTTTTTTTTTTGAAGCGAAGCTTTTTACTCCTCGTTCTGTGATTTGCTTGGAGTGAAATCTGAAAAATTTTCGACAGATTTTTTCGCTAGGTAGTACGCTAGGTAAGTTCACAACCATGTGTGGAGAGTTAAAATGGAGAGTCGCTGGCATTATATGCCCGTATATGTAATTGGCGTGGAAATTTGACATTGAACAAAAAAAAAAATCAGCAGTAAATATGTTTTCTGTATATATGTAATTTATCTTATGTTATTTTAAATTTTTGAATTTTAAAGTTAATTTATTAAAAATAAAAAATAATTAAGCTATCAAATCTATGCAACTGCGAAAAAGCTTCGCTTCTCTCGTGTGTCCAATGACGCAACTGTTTTTTTTCAAATGATTTTTTTTACATTTATTAAGTAAAAACTTCATGTGAAATCATTGCCATTATACGCATTAAACGCTCTGTTTACACCACGATTTTATTTCGTAAGTTTATTTCGTAAAATTCCTTCAATTTTTGTTGTTGCAAAATACGCTTCTGTGAATATATCACTCTTATGCTATGAACATCATAAATACGGCCTTCATTGAATTCCACTATTATATCTTTGATTTTTTAGATGTAAGGTGTTAGAGTAAACGAAGTGTTACGACCTTGTTCGTACGTTTTCTATTTCTTCTTAAAAAATGCTTTCTGAACATCTCCAGATTTTCCGAAATTTCTGATTTATTGTGGTATTTTTTAATGCGTATGGGATTTTTTTAGGATTTTTAAATGCATATCGGGTTTTTGGTGGTATTTTCAAAAAGCGCGGTTATTTATGTGGTAATTTTTAATGATGGCGGGATTTTTTGTGGTATTTTTTAATAGCGGTGGGTATTTAATTTATGGTACTGTGGGAAAAAGGTAATTTCCGTGGGAATTATTCCGAATTTTGACTGGCAACCATGGACCAAATATATTACTAATGTTTTCTCCATATCAGTAGTGGTTTCAAAATAATTAGTAATAAGTAGTTAAAGTGATAACCATCATCTTTGATGGTTTGACAGTCAATTTGCTGTAATTGACATTTCTATTCAACAAAGCTTACCATATTATCGGTAAGTCATCAACAATAGCGCAATACAACTTTGTTGTGGGAAGTTATCTCCAAAATTAATGTGCTGTTTGCTTTAGTCAGAAAATATCGCGATTTTATCGATGTTTATATTTCATCAATAGAACAAACTATACGTATTACGTGAAGTACTTGTTGTCAAGCGCACTACCGGCAACAACAACAAAAACAACAACAATTACATAGTGAGCATCGTTAGAACTACCCAAAAGCTATCTCTGACTATTGAATGCAGCAAATTTAGTTTTTTTTTTTTTAAGTAAAAATTTCTCTAGGGAGCGTTAACATTTGGTGGTTGGGGTAAATGTTGTGAATTTGTGTCAGCACTGTTATCACTGTTAACGTAAACAATGTTAAGGATTTCACTGTAAATGCCTTTATTTCCGATTTAGACAGGCAAGTAAAAATCAGATATAATGTTTTTGTGTTTTTTGTATTGTGACCCCCAGGAGAGTGGCAGATAGGGGGTAGGTGAGCTCAGAAGTATTGTTTAAGAGTAAGAAATAGTAGAATTTGCTTATTTTTTTGACCCCTCTAGGGATCAACTCAGGAGAGATATGAACTATATTCGACAGTTTATGTGTTTTTTCTATGGCAATTTGCAGATGAGTATCAGATAGAGGTCAGGTGTGTTAAACTGAAATGTTGAAGGATAAAAAAATAATAGAACCAGCTTATATATTTGACCTTCTAGTAACTGATTCGGTAGATATATGAACTATAATCGACAGTTTTTTGATGTGTTTTGTATTGGAACAGCTAGACGGGTGACAGATTTGGGGTAGGGTGTGTTCAGAGGAAATAGTTCGAAAACACAAATCCGAAAAAATTTCCAAAAATCTACGATGCACAGTGGCTCAGAATGGCCAATGCCAAAATTCTATAATTTTTGAACCGATTGAGATATTTGAGTAAATATCTGAGTAAATATTGAGTTTTTGGCGGACAGATAATTCGTTGAATTTGTTGTGCTTCAAATTTTGCTAAAATCGATTGAGCACTTATTGAGAAATTCAAGGCCAAAGTTTGAAACTTGAACTTTTGCAATTTTGAACTCTTAGTATGAAATGATGCTTTTCCTATTTTTTTAATCTTCTCTATTTATTAAAAAAAGTCATATGTTAACATTTTATTATTAATTATTAATATGGTTGTTTAAATTTGGAAATTTTTTTGGTTTGTAATTTTTTTTTTTTCTAATATTATAACAGGTCATTCAATAAGTCCTTAGGATAAGTAAGAAAAAAACAAAATTTTGATAAAAATCGATTATATCGATACCACTTTTTTAGTACGATTTCTCTTTCTCGTCAAAATAGGCCTCAGTTTCAGCGATTACTTCATCATTGAACTTGAAACAGGAAAAAGTCGCTAGGGGCTAAATCTCGAGAATACGGTGAAACAACACTTTTTTCTTTTGCAAATGTGGCCGTTTCTTGGCGATTTCAACCTTGAATCCATACAAAAGTGCACAGTAATAGTCGCTGTTGATGGTGGTTCCTTTTTGGATATAGTCGATGAATATTATTCCTTTTGCATCCCAAAACCTTACAAGCCGACTGTTGGGTCTATGCTCGCTTTGGATTCGGTTCGTCGACTGCTGTCCACTCAGCTGACTGTCTCTTGGATTTTGGTGTGTAATAGTGAAGTCATGTTCAACCATTGTCACATATCGACGATAGAATTCGATTTTATTGCGGTTTAACAGCGCCAAACACTCCTCTCAAACATCAATTCGTTGTTGTTTTTGGTCGACTGTGAGCTCACGAGGCACCCACTTTGCACAGAGCTTTCGCATACCCAAATGTTCATGTAAAATGGTAAAAACCCTACCATCTGATATCTTTACAATGTCAGCTAGCTCGTGCACCTTCAATTTGCTATTGTTCATAACCAATTTGTGGATTTTTTTGATGTTTTGTGGAATAACAGTCCGATTTGGGCGTTCAATGCGCTCTGCAACATTTGTGCTGGTACGACCACGTTTAAATTCAGCAATCCACTTTTCTACCATTTGTCTGGATGGAGCAGAGTCCGGATAATGTTTATCAAGCCATTGTTTGGTTTCCACTGTATTTTTTTTTTTTTTTTCTTCAAAAAGCAATGCTTTATCAAAACTCGAAATTCACTTTTTTCCATTTTTTTTTTTTCAGTAACAATAGTTGCACACAAAATGCAATAACTCACGAATCAATTGTCAGATTGTTATATGTATCGTTTGATGGTTGGTACTAAATAAAAATCATATGGAAAATAATCTAATAATGCCATCTATGTGTCATCCTATGGATTTTTTGAACGTACTGGTATATATCTTATCTTTCTATAAACGAGAAAAACCATATTTTAATTATTATTTATTGGGTTGGAATATAGCTTGCAAATATTACGTACTCAGTTCTGAATTATTATCGTCCTGTAGTAGCTCTTTTGCTTCTTTATCTAAGTTCAGGTGTTCCACTTTCCAGTGATGTCGCATGCTAGAGAACAGCGGATCTGACATTGCCAATAATATATTAAAACTAGTAAGGAATGGAGTTTCGGCAGGGTACCGAAGCTAAAATACCCCCCCCCCCCCCGCGGCCGAATTAAAGTATATTCGAAGTCTTTAGATATCTGTAAAATTTTTATGTATAATCTGCAAAAATATTTGTGTCAGCCTTAGCTGCCACATAGAGTAATTTGTAAACAAAGTAACGTGCCGCACCCACTTTTCTAATATAAAGACTCCACATTTTACCGAAGAATATATGTATGGGTTGGATAAATGACATGGGCGGAACTTGGGTACATACACACACGATGTCATTCAGTTTTATACAGGATGCCCCGCAATTGAGTGCAACTATTTACGGAGCTGAAAGGTTATGTCGAGCTGAGCAAAATATCATATGGGAGGGGGGGCCTATTTTCACATTCTTAGGAGCTACAGGGTCAATTAATATTTCACGACTTTGGTTTACGTTATTGTTTCTAGCAGAAAAACTAACTCACATAAAACTTATTTTGATAACTCATTATAAAGGCAATAAAATCACCTTTCTAACGGCATATCAACAAACCCCACCAACTTAACCGTTACCGAGCTGTGCTCGTGTGAAAATGAAATCAATCGATTGAAACTACCAAATTTAAATTCAGAGTGCAAATTTCTCAGAATTTCGCGTAATAAATGAAATTTTTTTTCGGAATCAATTTTGTAATTTGTTCAATTTTCTTTTTAATGACACCAAAAACATAAACATATCTTAAAAAATAAAAAAGTTGGCTGTACTAAAAATAATATACTTATAAGAAAACAATGATATTTTCTACTGCATAAATAATTGTAATAATGACATTATCATTATTTTCTAATAAGTATAATTTTTTTAGTACAGCCAACTTTTTTATTTTTAAAGATATGATTATGTTTTTGGTGTCATTAAAAAGGAAAATAAATATATTACAAAATTGATAAAAGAAAACAATTTCATTTATTATGCGAAAATCTGAGAAATTTGCACTCAAAGTTGAATTTGGTAGTTTCAAGCGATTGATTTCATCTTCACACGATCACAGCTCGGTAACGGTTAAGTTGGTGGGGTTTGTTCGTATATCCATGGAAAGATGATTTCATTTCTGATTTTCTGATAGAGACAATAACGTGAATCAAAGTTGTGAAATATTAATTAACCCTGTGGCTCCTAAGAATGTGAAAATAGACCCCCTCCCCCCCATCCCATACGATTTTTTGCTCAGCTCGACATAACCTTTCAGCTCCGTAAATAGCTGCACTCAATTGCGGGACACCCTGTATATTTAAGAAAGTTTTTGAATTTTGATGACGTCAGTTTGTATTGAAGGTAGGCGTGGTTTTCATCCGTTTACATATCAAAGTTTGTATGCAAAATATCAAGACATTTCTGTAATTTTTGCAGAATTTTAAGCGATTTAACGTTTTCAATAAAGCCACTTTGTATGGGAGGTAGGCGTGGTTTTCATCTGATTTGGCCAAATATCAAAGTGATAGTCTATATCATATATATATAATAGCCTATATGCAAAATTCCAAGGATTTTCTGCAATTTGAGCAGATTTTTAAGGGATTTTACGGTTAATATAAAGCTACTTTGTATGGAAGGTAGGTGTGGTTTTTATCCGATTTTTCCAAATTTCATTGTCGGGATTAAGACAAAAGCTTAAATGCTGCATTTCAAGGCTTATCATTAATTTTTGTGGATTTTGAAGAGATTTTACTATTAAAATGAAGTCACTTTGTATGGGAGGTAGGCGTGGTTTTCATCCGATTTTGCCAAATATCATAGGGATGGTTCATATTATATATCAAAGCTAATGTGCGAAATTTTAGGATATTTCTTTAATTTTTGAATATAAAATAAAGCCGCTTTGCATGGGAAATGGGCGTGGTTTTCTTCCGATTTTGCCATATATCATAGAAATGGCTTGTTAAATATCAAAGCTTATGTGCACAATTTTAAAACATTTCTTTAATTTTTGTGGATTTTAAAGAGATTTTACATTTAAAATGTAGACACTTTGTATGGGAGGCAGGCGTGGTTTTCATCCGATTTTTTCAAGTTTCATAGCCAGGATTAAGATTGAAGATCAAATCTTACGTGCGAAATTTCAAGGCATTTCTTTAATTTTTGTGGATTTTAAAAACATTTTACGGTTAAAATAAAGTCACTTTGTATGGGAAGTAGGCGTGGTTTCATCCGATTTGGCGCAATTTCGTATTTGATCTTCCTTTTTTAAAAATAAGCTTATATTTTGAAATCGTGTCGACAGACGGACAGACAGACGGACACACACAAATGGACTCAGGAGATGATGCTGATCAAAAATATATATATTTTTCTATACCTGCCACGCCTCCTTCTTGGCGTTACAAACGGAATAACAAAGTTAATATACCCCTCACGCAGTACGCGTTGGGGTATAAAGATTTAAATTTTTGCAATTGCATGACATTTTTCTGGTGTTGTGTTCTCTATAAAATCTGTAATGCTTATTCCTTTTTTCCTGAGCTTATGTGATGATATGATCAGTTATGTGATGATATGATGGATACAGATTTGAACCTTTTTAAATCGCACGCAATCTGAGCTCAGTATATTGGTGCTTTGTTAATTTCAAATCCAAAAATAATGCGCTAATGCCTTCTCATTTGTGTACTGTTTTTTCTCGCTCGGTGTTGGTACAATTTTAAGAATCCGTTTTGTTCTCACTGGACTAGCATCAATAACTTTTTCAATGATTTCCAGTTTTGCATATTTTTTATCTGCTCGCAATTGATGAAGGAAAGTTTCTTGTACATTTTCACTTTCGATTTCATCAGTGATATCCTTTAGCTTCCGCCTCTTTGATCTGTCGCAGCAGTCGTTAAGTTCTTTTTTTTTTTCTTCCTGCGTTGATTTTGTCTGTAGTTTTTGAAGCTCATTTTCAAATCATTGATTTTGACTTGAAATTTCAAATCAAAATCATGATTTGGAAAAATGATGCCATTCGTTTTTTTTAAAGCATTTATTGTGATTGAAATTTCAAAAAAACTGACTGCATTCATTTTTTCAAATCGTTGATTGGGACTTGAAATTTCAAATCACAATCAATGATTTGAAAAATTGATTGCGTTTATTTTTTCAAATCATTGATTGGGACTTAAATGATTAATGACTTAAATTGATTGCATTCATTTTTTCAAATCATTGATTGTGATTTGAAATTTCAAGTCCCAATCATAATGAATGCAATAATTTTTTCAAATCATTGATTGGGATTTGAATGATTTTAATTCACAAATGACTGCATTCTTTTACAGCTCTGCTGTCCACTTTTAGTGTCATAAGCTGTTGTCAACATATTAATTGAAAAACAGACATTTCCATAAAGAACGCGTGTTACTTCTTCAACACCGCCAACTTTTTGAAAAGTGGTTGATTTTGATTTTAAGCACCTCATTGAATACCAAGTTTCATAACTTGGTCGTATGCTATCAAAAGTTTCGGATATAAAGAATTTGTATTGATTTATAGATAATAATAATGAGCGTGGTACAATCATGTATACATATACATTGACTGCTACTTGGTCTCATGGAATAGTTGTGCCAAATTTGGATCACATCAGTTTAACGATAAAGCTTTGTAATGTCACCATAGACATTCTATTTTAGTGTAAAGTGGTTAAAAGATAACATTGTTTATGTACAACATGGCAAAAAGTGTTCACTGTGAAAGTGCCCAACATTAGACTGCTCTACCTTCTACTCGAAGACAGTTCTAACGACGTAGCGACTAGGTTTCATTTCAAGTAAAATTTTGTTTTTTTTTTTGCCTTGTCGTTAACATTATTTCCAGTTCTAACGCACTGTTTGCTCGACTCCTGATATGCTTGGTGTTGTACACTCGACTTTATACACCGTGAATTTGTTTTCCTACAACTGGAAAAAAACAACCGTAGTTTGATCATGCAAGTTGTCTTGTGAAGAAAAAAATGTACATTAAGTTGACGAACGTTTGTAAAATCGAAAAAGTTTTTATGCTAGTTTTACACAGTTTTAAAATTTAAAATTAAAAAAATATACACGAATTTAAATATTTACCAAATTATTCTATACAGACTGCATGCAGGCTTATGTTTAAAAATTTTTAATAATTTAGACTACTTCATTTTTTTACTTGCTTCAACGCGCTATAACTACTGTCTACGTTCTTTTATTTTTAAGCAAAAGAGTTAATAATGTTAGTTCAGCTGCTGTTTTGCAATGGATAGCACGATTTCTGCAAGTTTTTAGCAAGATTATTTAACAATTTAAAACTAATAAAAATTATATATAAATATTTAATATTGTCGTAAGCTGCCAATAATTGAAAAACTCTCAAAAGTCGATTTAAAAAAGATATGCGATATAAACTTGGCAATTTTTATTATTTTGATTCATTTTTTACTTGTATGAATGGCCACTTTAGCCCTTGAAAAGACATTGACCGAGCTTCTTATGATCAATTGTGTTGTGAGTGTTGTGAAATGTTTGAACACAAATGATCGAGAACTGGACCTACATGTTTTATGCCGACTCCGAACGGTTTATGTTCTCAAGAAGCCTTTCATGACAGTTTTTGCTCTCTGAGGTTTGCCATTGTCCGCAGAGAGGTGACGGCCGAACAGAAAAATCAATTGAAAAAACTTTCTGTGTCAGGTGGCATTCGAACCACAGGGTTCTCTACTCTACCCACTATGCCACGGCCACCACCACCACTCTCTAGTTCATCAATCTCATAAAATGCAATAGATCAACAATTAAAACATTGTTGTCTTGACCAGGAACTTTACAGGCTTAAAATGATCGAAGTCAGTTTGTTATAAGTTTGTTCTAAATGTTTACTTAGTATTTTTTTCGGTGTACACCTGTACATTTGTTGGCCAACGTGTTTCTATGTTATTGTGTGTGTGTGTTTCTTGTTGACTGACGGTCATTGAGCCAGCCCCTCCAATGCATGTTGATTTTTGCTCTACTTTACAGTTTTTATATTTTGTGTGTTTTTGTTACAACTGCTTGTTGTCCACATGTGTCACCTGTGGTACTCGAGGCTTGATGCTTCGGGATCCATTAGTTCATGCAGCAGCGGTTGGTTGAATTCTGCAACAGTTGCAGACGATGAGTGATCGTTGCTCATATTTATTCACTTGGCACACATTGAATGGCAGAAGCTAGATGTTATTTATTTATATTGTTGTTGTTGTTGTTGGTAGTGTTTTTTCTGCAGCTATTGTTGCTATTTGCAATCTAGCATTGCTGATAAATGCAGCAATTTTGATGAATTTTTTTGCTTTACTTATGTTTGCATTAATTTGTACTATTTTTCTATTCTGCATATTCAATTGCTGCTGGCTTGTGACGTTTGTTTTTTTTTTCGTTTGTTTTTTGTTCTGCTACTAACTCGGTTGGGTATTTTGCCTATTTAAGATACACTTCCCTCATTCGCTCCCATTTACTTTTACAGTTACTGTTTTAGCTAGAATTCAAATTTTTGAATACTTTGTTGTTGCATTTTTGCTGTTTTTTGCCTCAACAATTGTTGTTATTGTCCCATTTCCGGTTGTGTTACTGCTTTTACTGCCATTTTCCAAGTTATTTACAGATTATTGAACATTGATAACAGGCTTCAGGGATAACATCAACAGCTGCAGCCGAAATCTGATGCAATGTTGCCAAATTGCAGCAAATTTCAATTTCAAATTAAAAAAAATGTTTGCTGTATTAATGCCTAGAGCAGTAATAACACTAAAAGTAACAAGAACGACAAGAAAAACAACAGATTTTCTTCTATAGTCAACTTTAATGCGTTCACCAATGAAAATGTATAGGAATTTATTTTTATTGTATAGTTGTTTTGACCACTAAATAAGCTGAACGTATGCGCGCTGAAAATGAGTTGTTATGAACTTAATAAAAACTGATTTATTTTTATGCGCCTTTAGCGGCAGCAGCAGCAGCAGCAACAGCAACAGCGGTAGCCAAAGCTGCAACTTCGGGGGCATATTTTATTGCTAAAAAGTTTCAAAAGTGCAGCTTTTGTGTGTAAATATATGAGTGTTTATATGTGTGCGTGTGTGCGTGTGTGTGTTTATTTTTAATATTAATTTCATTGTTTGCTCAACTGCAAGCTGTTCGTGCTAGCTGGCCACATACTAGGCAACCAACCCTTGACATGCATAAAACCAACAAAAATATATGTATTGTATGTATATAAAACATAACTAGGACCAGAAACAGGAAGGATGGGAGGTGACGTTGATATGGTCAGACATGCTGCAGAGCCTACTAACGGATAGAGCAACCAGCTTATTTGTACACTTGAAAGGCTATTAAGTTGGCTTTGTTGTTATTGATGTTGTTGTTGTTGTTCTAAAAGCGAATCTATGACTATTCCAGCAACTTTGCTTTGCTTGGTGTTTTCATAACACGTTGCGATTTGTTGTTATTGTTGTTAGTGTTTATATTGGATTGTGTGCAAAGTGGCATAGTATTTTTTTGTTGTTGTTTAGAAACTAGTGCGCCAAACAATGCGCCCCTTTTTTAATAAATCACTAAAATAAAGCGCACTAATATAAACACAAGCAAAAACGTCAAACAAACACACATTCATAGCGTTTGTGCCACTAACCCATTCTAACAAAAACCATTGCGACTCACACAAACAAAAGCCACAAAATGTTGGGCCATAAAAATGTCTTTATCACCACTACAATAATAATAACTGATGTCCATGTATTTTATGTTTGGTTATTCGAATGCGCACTTTATTATATATATTAATATTTGAATGTGTATGTTTAAGTGTGTGATTGCGAGTGTGTGTGTGTGTGTGTATGTGTGCTTTAAAGTTTTGCTTATTAATACATTGCTCCCCTAGCAGCACTTAATGCAGCAAATATCAGCGAAAACGACCGAAACCAATGACAATAGAGAGTTTCACATTGAAGCGAACTACACCGAGAAAAAAAAGCAATAGTTAAATCACCAAGTCGGCTTGGGTAAAGAAAATTGTATGGGAATTATAAACTTATGCTTATTCCCCTAAGCAATTTATTGTTTAATACATTGCTTTGAAAGCACATAATTCAATACCCTGCCAAAAAAAAAAAAATATATTTGATTCACCTAAGCCCAAAACTCAAAAATACAAATTTAAAAAAATGGATGGCTTGAACATTGTTTTGAGCTATTATCTGCTATTATTTAAAATAACATAAATTAAATTAAGAAAGTAAAACGTCAAAATTCACACCAGTATATTTTATTACATTTCATCAACAAAAAGAAAAGAAAAACAGAAAAAAAAATTCTGTTCCCTCCGTGCGAAATTGAACTTGAAATTTTTGGGTGGCAGTCCATCGCTCTACCCATTGATCCAAAAAGCCTTGCTGGTTGCTGAAATAACTGCAACTATGTTAACAGATGCTGTATTAACAGATGCTGTATGTTACAGTATTCTGTTGATAGCCATACAACAAAAATCTATTAATAGAATATTGTGTTATGCTGCAGCATAGCTTCAGTGGTAATTAATATTGAATCAATCATTCTGGGTGATAAAGGAATTTGGCTCAATGTGTAGTGTAGTGACTTCTTAATCGGTGGTATCGGTGGGTGTGGGTTCAAATCTCCACAGCAGGAAAAGGTAAAATTTTTATATATGATTTCAAATTCAATTTAATGGTATTTTCATAATAAGCGCAAGCACCGAAGAGAAGCCGAGAATTTCTAAGTAAAACGATGTTGATAAAAAAAAGAATTTGTGTAGTTTCAGTCAAGTCGATTTCAGTCAAGCTAAACAAATCACAGAACGAGAGGCGGTTTCAAAAAAAAAAAAAAGGAAAAGAAAAAAAAAATCAAAACGCGGAAAAAAGTTATATATTTGAAATTCCATTTTTTTTTTTTTTAAATAATGTATAATTTACCAAAAACTTGGTTAATTTATCATCCAAATAAAGATTGGCAAACTTACATGTAAAACTTAGCCATTTTGATGAATTACTTGGGAGGTTGAAAACTGTCAAAGTCATCTTATAAATTATACTAGTTTTTTGTCAATTTAACATAAGCCTTTCCCTCGGTGTACAATAAAAACAAAATCTTTTAATATATAAATAATATAGAATAAATTCATTTTAAATATTAAGCACATGACTTGACATATGACAAGACTATTACAAAACATGGCTTGAGATATGGCATGACACATAAAACATGCTTGATATAACATGACATATGGCATAACATCACAGATGCTATGATATACTACATGGCATGACATATGATATGACACGAAATATAATATTACACATGATAGGACATTTTACACGACACATATGGTACGATATGACATATGAGTCTACATATGACATGACATGACAAATGAATCGATGTATGATAATACATATGGCATGCTATATTGCAACTCTATAAAGAAGTATAGGTCTAAGAACCCCAAATCAGAATTGTAAGATATTACATTAAGCAATAAAAAACTGGCACTGAATGCTACGGTAATGATTTAAGTCGTTCAATCATTCTATTTGATTTCATGACTTCAAGTTTTGAAATCAGCAATCATTTTGAAGTCATGACTTTGAAATCGATTGGTGAAAATTTCTCTTTTGAACTCTTTTGATTCATTCACTATGACTAAGGTCGGGCTACTTGTAGTCATTGATTGGATTTAATTGTAATGAATTTTAAGTCAATGAACTCGTTAGAAGTCAGTTGAAATCATGTTCTAAATCACTGATCTTATGAATTAACTTGATTCACATGATTTTATTTATTTTGAAATATTTTGAAATGTTTCAATCATTTGACTTTAAGGACTGCAAAGCCTTCAGCAAAGATTTAAGATGATTGCAATCTTTTCAAAAGAATTTTGGAATGCAATTAATTTAATTTTGCCGTTAAGTCTTAGATTTCAATTTCAATAAAATTATGACATTGCATGTTACGTCACATATGACAAAACATATTCACATGACATATGATATGAACCTTACATTTTCTCACCCCAGCATATTTTTGTACCCAGCAATTGCTATTTGTACACTGCGAAACTTTCATTTAGCTACCTTTTCACCTTGCAACTTGTTACCTTGTTGATGTTTCTGCCTGCGGATTTTCGTTCATGGCTGCTTTTTGCATGGCTGCAGCAACTTTTTGAATCTTGAGACTTTTTGTACCTCCTGGGTTTTTTGCATCAAGCGAGTTTTTGTACCTTGCCACTTTCCGTAACTTTTGAATTTTTGTTTCTTGGGGCTTTTTGTTTCATGTGACTTTTTACTTTACGATTTTTTTTGTACCTTGCGAGTTTTTGTTCCTTGAGATTTTTCCGATCTGACACAGAAATTTTTTTCAATTCAATCAATTTTTCTGTTCGGCCGTCACCTCTCTGCTGACAATGGCAAACCTCAGAGAGTAAAAACTGCCATGAAAAGCTTCTTGAGAACATGTAGGTCCAGTTCTCGATCATTTGTGTGCAAACATTTCTCATCACACACAACACAACTGATCATAAGAAGCTCGGTCAAAGTCCATTCAAGGGTTGAGATGGCCACTTCGTATATTATTTTTTTTTTTTTGAGATTTCTGTAGGTTGTGACTTTTTTCACCCTACGACTTTTGTACCTTGCAATTTTTTATACACTGAGAATTTTTGTACCATGCGATTATTTTTACTTCGTGACTTTTTATACCTTGCAACTTTTAACCTTGTTATTTTTTGTGCTCTGTGACTTTTTATGCCTTGCAACTTTTTGTACAATGCAACTTTTTGTATATTGCGAGTTTTGGTACCATGCTACTATTTTGCGATTTTTTCAACCTTGCAACTTCTTACTCTGCCAGTTTTTTACCTGGTATTTTTTTTCCTTTCAAATTCTTACCTCGCTATGTCTCTTACCCTATGACTTCTTGTATCTTATGACTTTATTTACCTTGCGACTTTTTTATCTTGCGACTTTTTTGACATGCGACTTTTTATCTTGCGATATTTTGCACCTTACGCGACAGAGAGTTAGAGAGAGAGTTGAGGGACAGTGTATTGTATATGTGATTTGTAATATACTTAAAATTACGATATAAGAGACGTAATACGTTTTCGTTACTTTAAGCTACTTAACTTTATGCTATGTGTGTAACATTTAAAAAATTTACTTCCAAGCACGAGAACTCTAAATTTCAAGAAGTTTTTACATCAAAAACTATTACAAATCATAAACTAAACTCTGATTTCTCATTTTGCGAGTCTCCAGGGAGATTCCAGAAATTTAGATAAAATATGTTTTTATTTGTTTCTGGTAAAATGCACATAATCAAATTGTATTCGTAGCAGAAGTTTAATACTACGTTCACATTGAGAGCTAAGTGCGCATTTACGAAATTGAATGTATATATTTGTCTCTTTTACTCTTACAAGGAGCATACGGCCACGCATTCTAAATTGCTAATGCGCATTTCGTTAAATGCGCATTTAGCCCTCAGTGTGAACATAGTATAATACTATGTTCACACTGAGAGCTAAATGTGAACAGTGTGAACATAGTATAATACTATGTTCACACTGACAGCTAAATGCGCATTTAACGAAATGCGCATTAGCAATTAAGAATGCGTGGCCGTATGCTCCTTGTAGGAGTAAAAGAGACAAATATATAGGTTGAATTCTGTAAATGCGCATTTAGCTCTCAGTGTGAACATAGTATAAGCTTGCAAATTGCTGCACGCACATAGTTTAGTCAAAGACAAGCATCGTTAAAATGACATAACACAAAAATTAAGTATGTTAAAATGAAAAAGGTTAACGCTGAGATATTTGGCAAAACTCGACAAATAATCTGGAAATTAAAATCTAAGAAATTAAGAAATTAACACAAAAAAAATATTTTAATTGTTCGCATGAATATTTTTTTAACAACAATTAACAAAACAATTAATTTTGAGCGCCGCATGTTGCTGTTGTTTGTCATTTGCGCTGTTGTCATCGCGTTGTGTTGTTGCTCTGACAATTAAGCCACCACAAAGTCAAAAGTTCATTTTATTAAAATTGCCAAATAACTTTCAGGGAAAACGGGAGTAGAGCCCGAAAGGTGGCTATAAAAAATATTCAATTGAAAAATTTTGATGATTATATATTAAAAGCAAAAAAAAAAAAAAAATAATGTTACTGCTATAAATGCCATCTCACTTGTTTCAACACAGCTGGTGGCAGCCTTTTGAAATGTTTTAATAAAACCTTCTTATTTTCTGACAAAAATATTGCATAAGAAACAAAAACACAAAAAAAAAAAGAAAGCAGATAAAACCATAAAGGAAACTCCAAAGTAATTAAAAATGGTGAATAAAGTGACAAGTGTGGGCTACCAAGACGTTTGTTAGGGTGGGGGGCGTGATTTTAACTGTCACGAATTGTGTGAACACACAAACAATACAAATAATAAACCAAAAAAACAGCCAAGTTGAGCGTGTGAGTGTGCGTGCGGCTTTGTGTGTTTATATTCAGGGTTCAATTAGCTATTCCGTGAAATACATTAAAAGCTTTTTAGCATTTTTGGTGATGTTCTTTGTTGTTGTTGTTTTATTTTTTTTTTTTTTTGTTGCCTTATCTTATCCATGCCATTGTAACAGTTGATGTTGTTTTTACTCTTGTTTGCAAACAACAGCTTAGGCTGCTTTAACGATGTAGTCAATAAAACGCAGCCTTGTATTCTTTATTTGCGCCTTGTTTGTTTTTTTTTTTTGTTATTTTTTAATTTTGTGTCACTTTGATTTTTATGCTGTTAGTTTTGGTTTCTGGTTTAATTTAATCGCCTTAATTTAGGACATGAAAGAGATGTCAGTGTAAGGTGTGCAGGTTTATGTGAATAAAAATGTTTCGGAAGTTTGTTCTAATTAAGCATTATCGAGAAATAACTAATGGATTTTTCTTTATGAAATTATTTTTTATTTATATGTTTTAATCCTTATGATTAAATTATCTATTTGCTTCTAGTTTGAGTTTTCTTAGTTTGACTAATAAAAAAATTGTACCCGCCGCACAGTGGAACGCTTTAATACAACAAGCATACATTAAAAGTAAATGTTTACGGCATGCAAACAAAATTTAGTAGTGTTAAGTTTAAATTTGTCAAAATGGTTGAAACAGATTAAAGACATCCCTCCCCCAGCCTCCCTACACCCTTGCATAAAAATGTTTAAAGTGAACACTTTTTTTGGATGCGTTGAGTGTTTTTTTATAGAGGAACTGACTTTAATCCTTTGACGACGAATGGGACACATATGTGCCATTTGGTTTTTTCGTCATTACAGGCACATTTTTTCATGAATTTTGACCAAACCGGTTATGTTCGATAAAAACAAATTTCTTTTTTGGGTTTCATGTTAAAATTAAGGTGGGACAAGACATTCGCGGCAGAGAAAACAGACCTTTTTTTAAAAATTCATAACTCAGTCAAAAACAAACATTTTTCCAAAATTTTTTTATTATTGTAGAGAATTGAACAAATTGCAAGAAAACAAAATTCAAAAAAATATATTTTTCACTCCATCATGGTTTTATAAAGCTCCAAACTGGCG
This sequence comes from Coremacera marginata, assembly GCA_914767935.1. Lineage (NCBI taxonomy): Eukaryota > Metazoa > Arthropoda > Insecta > Diptera > Sciomyzidae > Coremacera > Coremacera marginata. Next base: position 29,886,802 of record OU612043.1, on the reverse strand, counting down.
GCAGAGAAAAAAACGGGGCCTCGTGATTGCAGCGCTGGGAGTTGCAAAAATTGTCCGATCTGGAAAAAAAAGACTTTTTTAAATTTTAACAAAATTGGTTATCGTATGACACGAGCTTTTTTTTAACATTTTTTTTCAATTTTTGGTGATGTTCCAAATTTGAAAGTGTGTTTTTTCGAAAAAAATATTGACTTTAAAAATTCATAAAAAATCGAAAAAAAAATTTAAAAAAAGCTCGCGTCATACGATAGCGAATCAAGTTTAAAAAAATTAAAATCGTCAAAAAATGAACCCGCTAGTGCCGCAACCAGTACGAAAAACATGGTTTCGAGATAAACGCATTCAAAGCTTGTTAACATAGAAAAAAAAGGTTACCTTCAATCTGCCATGCCTGCTTCGTACTGTATGCCTTCGTTATCTTGTGTTGTGCTGTTTCTAATAGTTTTTTGCAATCGTTTAGCAATTCGGGCTTCACCCTTCACCCTTCAAGTAGGTACGAAATAACAACCACCAAAAGTCAGGTAGCAAGTAAAACATACCAGCTGCCGTACGTAGGTAGCGCAAAAATTAAAAATGCGCTCTCACTAATCCGGCTGTAACTTTTGAACCGGTAGGAATTTCCATGAAATTTTTTTCTTGGAATCTTAAGAGTATTTACTAAAATACAAAATTATTAAAAAAAAGTCGATTTCAAAAAACTGCCAATGTCATGTCCCCCCTTAAGGCTTGTTGTTTATGTTGGGTTTAAGGGTGTCTCAAAGTCAGAAATTTGTATTTTGTTTTAGGCAATTTTTGTTTCCTAATATCTCGGGCACTAAATGATACTGTTGGATAAACTTTGAGTGTTAGATGTGCCAATGTCTTATGTAAATTTGTTGATCAAAGCATTTTAAATTAGTTCTATACTTTTCCAGGGGGGGCTTAACATATTATGGGGCATATGGGTCCCATTCGTCGTCAAAGGTAAAAATAAAGGTGACTGTTTTTAATTTTTATTTTTTTTTTTAATAATTTTTTTTTAATTAAAAAACACAGAAAACACAAACTATTTAGTAAAAACCGTAAGAAAATATAAACAAAAACTTAAAAAAAAAAATTTTAAATTATGAGATCCTATGTGCGGTTCATATAAAATAAATCAGAATCAAACTTAGTTGGGATAAATTCAAAACAATTTTTGTCCCCAGTAAAGCACATTGGTTTTTTTTTATGCGAAACAAATTATGTGTGTTCGATTTTCGATTCCGTTTTTTGTGCAAGCAACAAATCGCTTTCTGATTCCTCCTTCCGTTCTTGCTTGCTAATGTCCAGCTAAATCTTGTACTGCCCCCAGTCTTGACCGTGTAACTGATTCTCGTGGTGTCGAGGTAATACCAACTTTTCGACTACAAAAGCTGTCTATTATCTGTGTAGTCAACTCCGTGTGAAACTCCAGATGTTTAATAGAAAATGGTTTTGAACTTCTTCTGGAAATTACGTCATGCACTAGTGCGAGTTTTGCACACCCAAGGCCATTAAATCTAAAAACAGACACAGATATTATTCTTTTCTGCTCACAATAAAGTTTCGTTTGGTGTATGTGCTCTATTAGTGTGTCGAAATCGCATAGTGCATTGAAGACTTCTAAAATAGTTGAGACCTCCTCATAAGCGCTTACCTTTGGATTTACAACCTGCCCGTATATGTAATCAGGGTCATTATAAGCTGGCGAAACGTTATTTTGATTGACTTTTTTCCACTGAATTTTATCTAAAAGTTCTTTGGCATCCTAAGGTTTGGGAACATCTTTTGCCATGGACGCATCTGTCTTAGAATTTTTGCTCGTTGAAGGTTTTTCGGTCAGCAGAATATCTTCGATTTTGATTTCGGCTCCGTTCACTAAATCCGTAAAATTATCCAAAAATTATCATTTTCTTCATCTTCACTAACCGATGCATTTAAAAGCTGTACAATTTCATCCTCAGTTTTGTAAAACCGACGCAATCTCTCATTTTCAATAATATCTTTATGGCTTACAATAATAAGATGAAAAATATGTTTTCAAGGCGCAACTATAAACACGAATTTACGCACAAATTACAACTTGCAAACCATTGGATAGTTGATTCAAAACTTATAGCTTGAATCGCTTCTATGCTTTGCAATCTAAATAAAACAACACTTTGGTGCATGCATTATCATGCAAACTTAATGCAAACTATTGCACAAACGATCAGCAACTGCTATTTAAAGTCGTTTGTTTTTGTTTTGCAATATAAATATACCTACACTTTTTGTAACGCAAAAAAAAAAATATTTAATGCATTTGTTCGCAAACCTTTGACAAAGAATGGGACACATATGTCCCATGATTATTCTCGTTGAAGGAGTAACAATTTTTTAATTTTGATAACATTGCAAAATTTTGAAAATTTTAAAAATTCTTCGTCGTCAAAGGGGTTAAGAGATCGCAAACAACAATATTTTCAAATCTGCCCACAGTCACCCCTACCACCCATATAGCACAAAAAGTAAAAACGCTACAATTTTTGTATATTTCTGTTTTGGAAGGGTTATAGAAGTACAAAATCAAGAAAACTTTTAAATTTTTATGTTTATATCTATTTTTCAAACTAAACTCACAAGTTTTTATATTATTAGCTTTGTAGTATCTTAAACAGTCATAACAAAACCACCTTGTTTATCATCTCTAAGTATAAACAGTTATTCAGAAACTCAATACAAAGTTTAGTCTTAACCTTAAGTTTGTATTGTTATATAAAGGGTGGTTAAATTTTAAGGGCCGATGTTGAATGTGAACCACACCTAAACGTCAAGTTTTTTTCTGCATTTCATTTAACATTTCTCAATTTCAGACTTAGTCAATTTGAACCATAGATAGAATTGGAAAAAATGGGCAATTCCAATACAGGAATTGTAATTGCAATTCTCAGGTATTGAAATTTTCAATTGCATTACAGAAATTGTAATTGAAGGTTACTGTAATTGTAATTGGATAGCTGTAATTGTAATTGCATTAGAGTAACCTCCAATTACAGGTGATGTAATGGATTTGAAAATGTCAATTCCTAAGGAATTGAGCTGTTCAGTTACCAATTACAATTCCTGTAATGGAATTGAGCAAATTTATTCCAATTCCATTCTTGAGGAATTGAAAAATTCAGTTACCAATTACAATTCCTTTACTGGAATTGACAATTTTTACTGAGGAATTTCTGAAGAATTGAGATGCACAATTACAAATTAAAATTCCTGTAATGGAATTGACAATTTTTTTCCAATTCCATTCCTGAGAAATTGGAAAATTGAATTACCAATTATAATTCCAGAAATGGAATTGACTATTTTTTCCAATTCCTGAAGAATTGAAAAGTTCAATTACAATTCCTGTAATGGAAGTAACCATTTTTTTCAATTCCCTTCCTGTTGAATTGAGATGACCAATTAACAATTCCTAATTTCAAGGGATTGGAATTGAGGCAGAATTAATTCAAAACGGGGTCATTACTACCCAGCTCTGGTGGTATCCTATGACTCCCACTCTGCATAAAATTCTTAGATATGTTAGCGAGGTCACACATTGCTGCCGATAGGACAATTTAGTGAACAGGCCCAGGAGGCATGAAATAAGGATTTTAAAAACTTAAGGGAACGATAAAGTAGAAGAACAAGCAGAGTGGATAATAAACAAGATATTTTTAAACAGTTGCTCATTTCATCAGATCCATTGGTAACAATTACTCGATCATTGCTAATTTTTACAAACAAAAAGTCATTTTATCCAGAGTTTATAGAAATGTTGTAACTTGTAATGTTGAACACTGATGTGGACTCTCATACTTCTGGTGATTTTTTTTTTTTTTTTTTTATGTTTATATTTGCAATCTGTCTTATTTAAAGACAATAAGCTAATTTTATAATATTGATAAATTGACATTAAATCATACATTTCCAATGAAATGCATGAGAATATATTACAGATTAATATTATGCAAATTTAGTTTAAAAAAGGTAAATCTAAAATATGTGTACGCTTGAGTCTTCTCGTCTCTTCGTTGTCATCTAACAAAGAAATCGCCAATATATTTGAATGGTTACTGAGCCTTTGCAAGTATCTTGTGCTGTATCTGGTGATTTCGTTTTTAACAGAAGCAACTTCTAGATCCCTCTTGATTGTATTGTTGGAGACAAACCATGGTGCATTTGTTATTAGTCTTAGAGTTTTTGATTGGTATCTCTCGAGTATTTCTACATTTGAGTTTCTGGCTGTTCCCCATAATTGAATTCCGTATGTCCAAACCGGCTTCAAAATAGCTTTATAAATCCGAACCTTGTTTTTGAGCGATAATTCCGATTTATGACCCAAGAGCCAATACAGTTTTCGATTTTTCAAGTTTAACTGGGTACGTTTTGCTTTGATATGTGGTTTCCAAGTCATTCGTCTATCTAATTTTAGTCCAAGATACTTTACTGAGGCACTTTTCGGAATAATTTTACCGCTAATGCTAACAGGTAGGCACTCTCCTTTCCTTAATGCGAACGTTACATGTGTTGATTTATATGAATTGACTATGATTTTCCACTTTTCAAGCCAGCTTGTGATCTGGTTAAGTTCATTTTGTACAATAGATGATGCAGTATAGGGAGATTCGTGAACACCGATTATTGCAGTGTCATCTGCATAAGTGGCTATTGTGACGTTATCAGTTGTTGGCATGTCCGAAGTAAAAATTGTGTATAGGGCAGGTCCAAGCACGCTACCTTGAGGTATTCCAGCTAATATTTCTTGCATATCAGAGATGTCGTTCCTAACCTTAACTAGAAATGCCTGCCAGAGAGATAGCTTTTACAGAAGCGAAAATATGGCGCTGGTAGCATTTTTTAAATTTTGTACAACAGACCTTGGTGCCATACTCGATCAAACGCTTGTTTAACGTCAAGAAACACAGCTGAGCAGTATTTTTTGGTTTCAAGACAGTCGGATATAACATTCACTATTCTGTGGCATTGCTCAGGAGTACCATGCTTGTGTCTAAACCCGGACTGGTATTCAGGAATGACATTTAGGCGTTCCAGTATTGGTGATAAGCGTCGCAAGAAAATTCTTTCGAATATTTTGGAGAAAGTCACCAGCAAGATAATTGGTCTGTATGATGCCAGAGATTGTTCCGGCTTGCTTGGCTTTGGTATCATAACCACTTCCGCACATTTCCATTGAGTTGGGAAGTGATCTAACCTTAATATGGAATTAAACAATAAAGTTAAGAATATAATGCATTTTCGTGTTAAGTTTTTGGCAACTTTTCCGCTTATCATGTCGTTCCCAGGAGATTTCATATGATTCAATTTTTCTATCTCATTTCTAACTTCATTTGGCGAGAAGTGCTTAATTGGAAGATCCATTTGGCAAGGCGAATCAAGAAATTCAATAACGTTATCTTCATGCGATAAGTTATTTATATTAAAAGGTTGAAATATGTCTTTAAGATGGATAGCGAAAGATTCTGCTATATCTTTATCTGATCGACACCATGATCCGTCCTCGCGTTTGATTGGGGGAATACGCTTAATAGGTCTTTTCAGGTACTTTGTGGCCTTCCAAAGCAGGTACTCATCATGTTGAGAGTAATTAATATTTTCAAGAAACTTAGCAGTGGAGTCATTTTTGAAGTCATAAAGCACCTTTTTCAGTTCCTTACACGCTTTATCAAATATTTTTTTGTTTCTTGGAGATCTGTTGTCCTGCCATATTCTACGCAATCTCCTTTTTTCATTAATTAATTGCCGTATTTCTGTTGAAACATTGAAACCAGTGTTTTGCTGTTGTGTCGGACTGCTAGCAGTAGACAAAAATGCTGTCTCATGAATTAAGTTTGCAAAAGATTCTACGGCATTGTCTAACTCGCGTTCGCTCTTTATGCTGGTTTTAAGGTTAATATTATTATCCAATATTCTTTGGAATAAATGAATATTAGTATGTTGTGTAATTATTTGCCGATTACTTATAATGTTTTGTGCAGAAACTCGAATATTTATTAAAACTGGAGAATGATCGGAGCTTAGATCATTACTACTTACTATTTCCAATGCGTTTCTAGAGATACCGTGGTATATAGCAAAGTCTAGAAGGTCAGGTACTTTATTTGGGTCCGTTGGCCAATATGTTGGTGTGCCAGTTGCCAGAACTGAAAAGTTGTTGCGAGTAAGGCACTTATAAAGTTCTCTTCCTTTAGGGTTAATAAGCCTTGAACCCCACCATGGATGCTTGGCGTTAAAATCACCTCCTATGACGAATCTGCTGCCTAACTGTGTGAGGAGTTGTTGATAGTCAGTCCACACAATGTTGTGGCGAGGCGGACAGTATATAGATGATATGACTAAGTCACCAGTATCACATATAACCTTGATGGATGCAACTTGAAGAGAAGCTTTTTGAACAGGACTCCACGTAGAGTATTTGATTGTAGACTTTATCAATACACATGACCCTGCATGTGCTCTATCATCGGGGTGATTAACACTAATTAAGTCGTAATCTTTGATTCTAAAGAAAGACCTGCTTGTGAAGTGGGTTTCTGATACCAAGAGAATATCTATATAATTTGTTCTTAAGAAAATTTCAACCTCATTGGTATGATTGGAGAGACCATTGGCGTTCCATATTGCTATGCGTAGATTTAATTGCATAATTTAGTCACAAGAACTGACATCATATTCAAGAGTGTATTGGTCAGCTCTATTTGCTTGTTTAACAAATCTTAAATTTTTTGCAGAGTATTTGATTTATTTTGGCTATTGTTATTTTTGAGGACATCAGAATACGATAAATAGTTTTGGTTGTTCTGCGCATTATTACTATTTAATGATTGAATATTCTGCCTATTAAAATCATTAGATCTAGAATGAACATTGTTTTTATTTGATAGATGCGGATTGATTTGCTTCGTTTTGATTAGTTTCTTGTAAACTTCACAACCTTTGTAATTGGCAGTGTGCTGCTGTTGGCAGTTAGCACATTTTGCAGGCAAATCTATACTTTTTGGACACTGGGTAGTTGGATGTGTAAGTCCACATTTAACGCAAACAAATTGTTTCCTACAATAGGACTTTGTGTGTCCAAACTCTTGGCAACGATGACATTGAGGTATGTCATTAGGTTTTATCGGAGGCTCAATTTTAACTATAGCGTTCAAAAGCACTTTAGTTTCATAAATTTTTTTGTTATTTGGTTTCTGCTCTAAATCAACAAAAAAGATTGGCAGTGGCTGCTTTGAAACTCGGCTTTTAAAATTAATAATGTGTCTAAGCACCACGTCTCTTTATGATATCTTTATTTCAGTAAGTTTATTATGTTAAGAAGGTCCCAAAATAACAGAATATAAATTCTAGTGAAGATAAATTAAAATTTAGAGTTTTGGCCATCCCTTCTATACAAGCGGCTGCAGTGTGCAGCGACGCTTTGTGGAATTGTATTTGGAATTTATGGAATTATACCATATGTTATTTTTCGAATTGTCTTATAAAACAATTTCATTCACATTGAATTATTTTTCACTTTAATTTGTAATATAATTTTTTTCAATAGAAATTAACAGTGAACTGTCGTTTAAGGCATATAATAACTGTTTGGTTTTTTTCCAGGCAACTGCTGCTAAAGATTTATATTTTTAAATTTAAAATGCAACAAAACTTATCACTTCTTCTTCCGGCACTATTCCGACAAACATTCCATAGCATAGCTATACTTTGTGTAACAGCATCAAAAAGTGTCGACCAAAGAATCGTGTCCTTGTCACCCAAAACCATTCGACACGTATACAAATGTCACAGCATTTAAATTCAATGCTGCATGAATGAAGCTTTACAATTTCATCTATCAATATTTATACATTTCCAGCCGAACGATGAGCTCATTCATTCTCAATTAATGTCGGTTGTTGTTTGGACCAAGCTAGCAATGTCGTCAAAAAAAAAAATAAAAAAACAGATTCTCGAAGAGAGAATGCAGTAAAATAAGGCAAGAACGCAAAATGAAAAAAAACGAAACCGAAAAATGAAAATAAAATTCCAAGCACTCAGCATAAAATTCGTTCCGATTGCATTTTGTTTATTTTGTGAATTGTGGTTGTGGCAAAAGAATGGAACATAGAAATTTGATACGATTTTCAAATGGAACAATCTTCGAACAATAAAAGCGAACATGCAGGATGACAGGACCACGACAAGATTGTGCGACAATATTGATGATGATGATGATGATGATCATGATGATGAGTATGATGGTGATGATGATGATGATGACATGGGCTAGAAACGATACTCAATCATTGAGCTCTGGTCAGTCAGCAGCTGAAGGCGGAGCTTGAGTGTTGATTTCAATGTGAAAGCAATGATATACCGGAAAAGCAGAAGAGCTGCATGCTGAGCAGGAAGTGAAGTTTAGCCTGCAGTCAGAGCACAGTCCAAAAAATAAAAAGGATGTTGTGTTCATTGTGTTTGAATGGCATACAAAATGTAAAGCTGTACAAGAGACGCACTACCTGTCAAGCTAGATGGCTCTTCGGGCGCCAGGCTGTACGTTTGTGTTGATCCATCGAACTGTTTGAATGTTTGCATGTGTCTGTATGTGTTTGTATGTTTTTGTTTGTCATACAATACAAGTGACCAAATTAATGAATGATTACTTTTACAACGAAAAACGAATTCAAACGCATTAAAGGACAATGAATTTGGAAACAATGAAGGAATGATTGAATGACTCTATATACAGAAGCCACTACTGTGGTGCTATTACTACAACTGGTGCTATTGGTGGTAATGGGTGGTGTTTGTGGTAGTGAAATCAGTCATGTAAATAATTGATTACGACGCAAACAATGCCAGGCGTGCAAGGATCAAGCAAGGAACAAACATTAATTCATGTTTGAGATTATTATTGAAAGGGACAATACAAAATTACAACAACTACAAGCAACAAGCAAGTACAACGACAATTTCTACAACAACAGCAATAAAGGCAACAACATTTATCAGCGCAAATAAAAACCAAAACACTAATGACATTAACCTCATCCAAGTTGATGCTGATTTCATACTTTTTGTGCAATGATTGTCCTTGTTGCATCCTTGTTGCATCCTTGTTAATGTGCCCTGCCTGCAACATATAAAAGCAGCAAAATTTTAATTGCAGTTTAATGCCAAATTACAAATGCACACACATACACACACACACATATTCCGTGATATATCGCACAGTGTAGCGATATTGTGCAAGTAGTGGACAAATATAGAAGTAGCTGATTGACATTAAATAAATTGTATATGATAGAGTTTTTGGATGGCAAAGACAGAATGTAATTACACAAAAATCAGAGATTAATCTTTGGCATATGTTAACAGAGGCCACCAGAGTTTTAAGATTTAGCAAAGATGATGCAGTCTTTATATAATTTTTACTCTCTACACAAATTATATTCATCACCTTTTTTTTGCTTTTACTCACAAAAAACAAACACAGTTTCGATAGTATCGTAAGTGTGAACGTAGAATTTTTGTTTGATATATTTTTTGATGAATTTGTTGTTCTTAACTAAATAAAAACTAATATAATGAACTATATCGCTTCTTCGTGTTGCAAGATCTTAGGCATCATGCGGATAAAGTGACGCTACCCCAATTGATTGGAGTCTGCCCGTAGACTGATAGCTTTTTAGCAGCGCACATTGGTCAAAACGGTAGTTTTTTTGAAAAAAAAAATCTGTAACTTTTGATACAGTTGAGATTTTGGCCATGCGAAGAAGCATGAGTTTGGTTGCGGATTTGTAGTTGGCAAGAAATTACGGCATCACGTCCTGCGACTCACTCCTGTGAATGAACGACTTGCCATAATCCGCACTAAGGATAACTTCTTTCATATAAGCCTTATGCATGCTCCGACAGAGGAAAAGGACGACGAGATCAAAGATACTTTGTCCGAACACCTTGAAGACGTTTACGAGCACTGCCCCCGTCATGGCATAAAAATTGTGTTTGGTGACTTCAACGCTAATATGGGCAAGGAAAACATCTTTGGTCCAACAGTCGGAAAGTTCAGCATCCATGACAACACATCCAATAACGGAATGAGGCTGAATGACTCGTGGGCGCAGCAGGAAACATGGTTATAAGTAGCATTAGATTCAAGCAAGGCGATTCACTGTCTTGCGATCTCTTCAACATCATCATGGAGGGGATCGTACGAAAGGCCGTTGTGCATCGTAATGGCACCATTTTCTATAAAGGTGTCCAGCTCCTTGCGTACGCTGATGATATAAAACAAAGTATATGATGTCCACAAACAAGGGAGCGTGGCGTCTACACTCCCACGTTTCATCCGGCAGCTATAACTTTGAAGTAGTCAAGGAGTTCATCAACCTTGTCATCGCCATTAATACCAACAATGAAATCAGCCTGGAGATAAAGCGAAGAACAATAATTTCTAATAGGTGCAACTACGGACTCATTCAGCAACTAAGTTCTAGAGCCCTCTCTCGATCGACAAAACTAACACTCTACAAGAGTGCCTACCTGTGCTGCTTTATGGCGCTGAGGCATGGGCAGTTTCGCAAAATGACGCAACCGCTCTGGGGGTGTTCGAGAGAAAAGTTCTTCGCAAAATCTTTGGTCCTGTTCGAATCGGCAATGACTGTATGAGCTATACGAAGACATTGACGTAGTGCGGCGTATAACTGTGCTGGCTGGGTCATGTCCATCGTATGGACGACGAAGCTCCAGCGAAAAAGGTGCTCGAGGCGAGGGTCGCTGGTCAACGACGACAAGGGAGACCATGCCTCCGATGGATGGACCAGGCTGAGGAAGCCCTAACCGCACTTGGTGTATCCGATTGGAGAAGGCGCGCGAAAATCAGAGGCGCCTGCCGAGAGCTGATGAGGTCGGCCGAAACCCGGACACGGGTTGTTACGGCCACATAAGTAAGTAAGTATGTAGTAAGATTCAAGCATCTCAATATTCATAAGGCCACCTGGTTGTCCCCTGATCAAAAAACGCGCAACCAAATTGATCACGTTTGTATTGACGGAAGGCACTCTTCCAGTGTATTAGATGTACGTACGATCCGTGGTGCTAACATAGACTCGGATCATTATCTTGTCGCAGTTAAGATCGGTACACGTCTGTGCGCTGCAAAGAATGCGCGCAATCCTACACGGAGAAAGCTAGATGTCGACAAGCTACAGTCAAAATGGACAGCCGAAGCCTTCGCCACTCGATTCTCACTCCTGCTTCAAGAAGCACTCCTCCGATCGACGATATATGCGCGCAGTGCGCACACATCTCCCACACATCTAAGTTATTAACTACCACCGTCCCAGTGGCACGTCCAAGAGTGTCGAGACGCCACTGCAGAGAAAAACGCCGCCTACAAAGCCACCCTGCAGTCGGTTCTAACGCATGCTGCTAAGGAGCGATACAGAGAGAAGAATAGGGACGAGAGACGTCTTTTCAGGCGGAAAAAAAGAGAGGCAGAAAAGCACGAGTGTGAGAATATTGAGATGTATGGTGACAGGAACGAGGCCCGAAAGATTTTCGAAAAGATAAGACGCCTGGCCGATGGCTCTACAACCAGGGCCTCTTTCTGCAAGGATGAAAACGGGAATATAGTGACAGATATCCAGAGTAGGGATGGCAAAAATCCCGCCAATAGAGATGATATCCGTGAAGCCCCAATTATGGATGACAGCGTTGAAGTTCCGCTACCCGACTATAATGAAGTCTTGACAGCAATAACACGGCTTAAGAACAACAAAACCGCGGGAGCCGATGGTCTACCCGCTGAGCTGTTTAAGAACGGAGGCGAAGCTTTATTTAAATCCATTCACGAGCTTCTATGCAGAATATGGTCGGAAGAATGCATTCCAAACGATTGGAACCTCAGTGTACTCTGCCCAATCCACAAGAAAGGCGATCCCACTATTTGAGCCAACAACCGTGGGATAAGCCTAATAAATATCGCCATTTAAGGTCCTGTCGAGCGTAATATGTGAAAGACAGAAGCCCATCGTAAACCAACTGCTTGGACCTTATCAGTGTGGCTTCTGACCTGGAACATCTACCATCGACCAGATATTCACGCTACGACAAACCTTTTAATGATGCTTAAACATTGTAGCAATGTTATAAGCAAAAACATTTTTAATTAAGTTATTAGTTTTGGGACACAGTGTAGGATACCTGAAATAGAATTCTATTGATTTATATCAGATGAAAAGCTACATATCGTTTTAAGATATTTTATGCTATAACAGAGGTGGAGGTAAATTTTAAAGCTTCGAGTCCCCCATCTGATACAGAAAGTTTTTTCAACTGAAATAATTTTTCTGTGCGGCTGTCACGTATCTGCAGACAATGGCAAACCTCAGAGGGTAAGAACCGCCATAAAAAGCTTATTGAGAACATAAGCCGTTCGGAGTCGGCATAAATCTGGTACACCGAGAAAAAAGCCGGGAAACCGAGAAGAAACCGGCTTTGGCAGTGTTCAGCCTCCCAAGTACTTCATCAAGAGGCCTAAGTTTTATATGTTGACTTTCCAATTTTTATTATGGATGATAAATTAAAAAATTTATCTTTATATAAATAATTTATTTATTTATATAAATAATTTTATAATTTATTTTTTTAATATAAATTTTTTAAAAAATTTTTAAAAAAAAAATTGGATTTCAAAACTATAATTTTTTTTGGGTTTTGGTTTTTTTAATTTTATTTTTTTTTTTCGTCTTGTGTTTTGCTTAACTGAAATCAGCAACAACGCAAATTGTTCTTCTATCAACAACCGTTTTTTTCTTAAAATTACTTCTCGGCTTTTCTTGCTGCTTGACGTCTATTATAACAAGAACATAGAATTAAATTAAATATCAATTACAAAAATTTTTCCTTCGCATGCCGTTGAGATTCGAACCCACACCAATCGATACCACTGTGTATGAAGTCACTACACTACGCATTGAGCCAAACTTTTTCGTTACACGGAGTGTTTTATTCAGTACTAATTACAACAGAAGCTTGCTGCAGCATAACACAATAATCTATTAAAAGATTTTTGTTGCATGGCTATCAACAGAATACTGCGAAATACTGCATCTGTTAAAACAGCATCTGTTAACATAGCTGCAATTATGTCAGCAAGTAGTAGCAAAGTTGCTTGGATACTTGGATACAAAGTTGCTTGGATTAGTGGGTAGAGCGATGGACTGGCACCAAAAGTTCCAGGTTCGATTCCGCACGGCGGGCAAAGAAAATTTTTTTTTCTTTTTTTCTTTTCTTTTTGTTGATGAAATTTAAAAAAATTTACTGATGTGAATATTAATGTGTGCTTTTTACTTAACTTTATGTTATTTTTGAATTTAAAAGTGGTTTTATAAAAAAAAAAAGACCATTAAATTATCTAATCTATCCTTCTCTCGCGTGTCTAATGACGCAGCAGTGTTTTTTTCTTTTTTTTACAGAAAATAGCTCAAAACTATACTTAAGCCATCCATGCTAGTTGTTTTTTAATTTTGTATTTTTGGATTTTGGGCTTAGGTGAATCAAATATTTTTTTTTTTTTTGGCAAGGAATCGAAGTATGTGCTTTCCAAGCAATGTTTTAAACAATAAATTGCAGAGGTGAATAAGCATAAGTTTATAATTCCCATACAATTCCCGTTACCCAAGCTGACTTAGTTGATTTACCTATTGCTTTTTTTCTCGGTGTATGTCCAGTTCTCGATCATTTGTGTTCAAACATTTAACAACACAATTGATCATTAGAAGCTTGACCAAAGTCCTTTCAAGGACTGAAATGGCCATTTAGATTTTTTTTTTTTTTTGATTAAAACGTGAACCAAAAATTTTGAAATTTTGTTGTGCTATTTTAGTATTTTCCAAATACCATCCATCCATACTAGAGAACAAAAGCTCTTTTGCATAATAAGTTTTGCATAATTTTATCACCAGATATTATAAATAGTTATATAGGCTTTTTTATATATCTTATTTAACTTTTAATAGTTTTGACCGTAGCTTACATGAAATTGTTACACTGTGCGATAGTGTAATGCAAGTTAAGCTCTTTAGAGCCAAACATTTTGCACAGTTTGCAGTTTTCTGGTGTTGCTGTTGCCCCTCCTAACTGCAGTTTGATGAAATTAATTTTGCTGTTGCTGTCATTTTCGCTATCATTTAACTCTCAATCAACAGTGTTTGGGCAAATTACTTTCAAGCAAAAACAAAAAAAAAAAAAAACAAACAAAATACTCACTACAGCGGAAATCCTGTTTTTCTTCAATATATCTCGATAAGCATTGGACGGATATTTCTAGCAGTATCTCTGTCAATAAAGGCCAACATCTTAGTACCATGCTGCACCGCAGCTTCGAGTTGCAAGTCAAGCTTTAAGTTTGTCAAAACTTAGCGGAAACTGACAACAGAGGCAACAACTGCAGAGTAAGTAAAACTTTTTAGCACTTTAGCTAAACTTTAGCAAAAGTAGGATTGAAGGAAGCAAGGATATGCAATCACTAGCTGTCACAGCACTATAGCTTATTTCAATTGCTGCTCTGCTGACTGTCTATTGGTATGTTTGTTTGTCAGTCTGGATATCTAGCTATATGTACTTCTGTGTGTCTGTCTGCGTGCACATAGCATTCATACATTTGCCGTTCGTGGTGGCTACTTCGTCTGTGTCGTTGTAATCCTGCTGTTGGTCCTTTGGACGTGCACTCGAGATATGCTGCTGTTGTGTTTGCATTATCTTAATGTTCATTTAGTTAAGTTTTGCTTGTGGTTGATCTTGATGTTGTTGTTGCTTATAATGTTGCAGTGCGCTATGCTCTATGCAGTGCGATAAAAGCAGCAAGTAGCAGTAAAGAAACTTAGAAATAAAATACCTCAAAAGGATATGCCGCTTAAGCAGAAGAAGCAAAGGCCTTAGCACAACTGCAACAAATACAACAGAACAACAACAACAGTACAGAAGCAAATATAATTCTTTGCCCGACAGCTCCAATGCATGCACGGCAATGGCTTTGCGTGTCCAAACTGTGCTCACAGCGACTACGATTCTAACGACGACGACGACGGCCAACTGATACCCTTTCCTTTCTTGCTATCTTGCAGGACAAAGCAAAAGTTTTGCATTCCGTTTCCGTACAACGTTTCGCTAGATTCTATTAGGAAATTCTTGCATTTAAGTTTAGGAATCATGTTTTTCTTATATTTGTTACTTTATTTTTTTATGCCACTCCCCTACTACCTCCTCCTATATGCTTCAAAAAATAGCATGCTTAAGAATTCTAACAGTTTTCTTACATTTGACTGCCTGCTCATTTTCAAACTGTTTTTATAAGCTCAATTTTTGCAGTTTTTTCCCCTAAAGCTATTTAATATTGTGGAATTGCATTAGAAAATTTATGTTGGCGAGTTAGTTTCAAACTTTAGCAATTTCTTTTTTTTTATGTCCAAAGAGTATTTTGTTTTAATTAATTGCTGTTGTACTAAAACCAGGAAACGAATTATTTGCTATACGTCACCCAATGTTAAATGGAAAATCTACAGACGAAAAAGTGGAAATAAACGTATTAGAAAATGTCAGTCTTTCAGCCAGTTTAATATTAAATTTTTTTTAAATTTTATTAAATATCTTATATCAATTTTCAAAAAAGATTCTTAGGTCTTGTTACTAAATCCAAAAAATTGTATATACCATACATACATTTTCATTATGGACATAAAATTATTAGAGCATATTTTACATTCTGCGAGAATTCTATTACACGATACCTTCTTAGCGAAGGTATTAACGGCAGTGAATTTAAAACTTTACAAAAGCGTCAGTTCTCTTAAACAACAACAAATGCATGCAAACGCGATAAAAAACAACCCTCACTCGACGATTCTGATGTTGACAGCATCGCTACTGTGTGCGGTCCCTAATAATTGTTTTTGCATGTGTATTTTGTTGGTGAACTAGAACTTTACCGAAGTTATTTATACAGGGCAGTCGGCTCTCAGCATCTAACCCAAGGTTGCGACCATAGAGAACATTTATTGCTGAGCCAAGGCGAAAAATAAATTGGAGCAAAAGAGATGCACGACTTGGTTTCTTTGTCGCTTCAATGGGTTTTTCGACTCAGCTTAACAATAAGCGTTTACAATGTTCGCAACATACTTATTCCATAGCCTTGCTCATGAAAAAATTATTGCTACGAATGGTGAGTTCAAAAACAAAGGGGAAAAACCGGTGTGATACAGCACTGGATGCTGTTTCTGCAAGGCACATTAAAAGCATTGAATCGCAACTATATGTTTTATATTTTAGTCATCATAAGCCTATAATTTCTACAATTCACTGATCTGTTTAGCGGGGTACACATTCATGAGTGACACTCATGCTCAATTTCTCTCTTTTTTAAGCAGGTTCGAGTGTGTAGGCACTCTTTTTTGTCAGTTAACAGTCAACCACAAAATTATTTGTGGTTAAGTGACATTCAGTGTCGATATTTCTTGAATTTTTGTGTGTCACTCAGGATCAATTATGTGTACACCGCTTTAGTTATAA